>JAACJT020000095.1:597138-639632 GCA_009936485.2 Gymnarchus niloticus | reverse complement strand
ACACACACACACACACACACACACACACACACACACACACACACACACACACACACACACACACACACACACCCCTTCAGGTTCCTGTCTGAATGCACCCTTTATGGTGCCTGTTACAAAATTCATCCCTGGATTCCAGAGGAACATTTCAAAGGGCTGTTCAGGGGTAGAGACTTTGAGGGCTTTCACTTTACAACTCAAAGCCATTGTATCATTACATGCTGACAACTGCTCACATTACCACAGTGGCTGCTCAGACAAAAACCACACAGAAAAACTTTACTCCACTCACCCAGTTCAACCATTCATTCATTCAGTGATCTGATCTCCAGGTCGTTTCATAGGGTAATGCACAGATTAAATACACAAGGCATAAATATAACTTCACATTTCTTACGCAGGTGTGTGTGTGTGTGTGTGTGTGTGTGTGTGTGTGTGTGTGATCTCCATGAATACTGTTCACATTATTAGCATTGTCATTTGGTTGACATTCTCAATTTGTGTCACACACTCCCTGCCGCTGCTCCATGGACCCCTCGTTGGAGATTCCTGATCTACATGGTAACAAGCCGTCCACCATCTTGCTTCTTTAACAACGGTGGACGTTATAAGTTAAAACACTGTCAGATACACAGCTCAGTGCACACAGCCACCGGACAGAGACAGCTGTGGGCATACAGAGTCTGACTTTTTCCACAAACCACTTTACCCAGGGATCCAACACAGCATCTTCCAGTTTTCCATGGCGCAAGTTAAACTGTGACATTTTTAGGTTGTGAGAACACAGAAACGGTCTACATATGCAATTCTGATCAGCAGCACCTTTCAACATGCAAAGCCCTTAATATATAATTAAAAAAAAAAATATATATATATATATATATATTTAAACTTCATTCTAATAATTCATGCCAACGGAAAGCTTGACATTGCACAGTCAAACTACATTTTACATTCTTTTTTTGTATTACTTCAAGAAAGGCTGCATCATGAACTCTGAGTCAAGACATCTGACATGTTGCAGCAGTGAGTAACCGTAATATGAAAGACACTTGATTGGTGACTGTCGGTAAATCCAAATCTGGACAAGTTGAGCAACACCATTGACACAAACATTCCTCACAAACATTTCAGGGACATGGCAACCCAGCTTACTAGAGAAGGCCTTGTTCTTCATTAACAGTCTGATCCGAGTACAATGACCTTTAAAAGCATTCACTTTATCTGATGAGACTCATTGGAATTCTTATATTAACGTTAGGTCTGTTTTACAGTGGGAAAGATGTATCAGGAAATGCTTTCCCAGATCATAACAGTGCAGCTTAACTGCATCCTATTTACATATCAATCAGCTCCCTTCATATCGGTCATGAAAATCGAAAATCCTTTTGTGTCAGAAAAAAAAGTGTTCAAAACTTTCAGAATGAAGTCGTGATTAAGGACTTTTAAAAAGTTTCTGGAGTGTCAGCAACCGAATGTACATATGCACGTTTTTTCCTGCCAAACATAGGATTTCCCGCCAAAACGATCACATCTGCACCCAAATTACTACTTTGCCCGCCAAAATCCCTCTCTGGTTACATCACTGGCCAGCAGCTGCTCTTTTGCGCTTCCGATGATGCGGACGACAGTCACCTAAGCCCCCAACATACACGGTGGAAACCCCAAAGGGCAGGAGGGACCATTCTGCCCTCTCAGCCCCCATCCAATATTTGCTTGCTGGCACTGACACCTCGGGGGAGAGATTCAGGCGCCACCAGAACACGCCAGTCCGCACGTAGACCCGCCTGAACCGCTGCCAGTCTGACTCCCAGTCCAGCGGAGGAGACCACTCTGATTTTATTACGTCGTGATTCGGGCGGTTCGCCACAACTCCTCACTTAAAATCAGAATCTAAAAAACATTACTTATAAACTGAAGATCTCCAATGAGAGAATGCGGTGAAAACTAACGACTATCGTTAACCAGCTAGTCAAAGTGAACACAAAGGTTTTAGGGGTGTATTATAACAAACCAGAGAATTAAATGTAATTGACAATTTACAGTAGTAGTAAAATATAAATTTATGTCCTCTTTTACCAGCTTGGGGTTTAACACCATTTCAGATTCCACCATAAAGTATTGGTATCTTGCTGAAATTAAGGATTTTTTTTCCCCCCAATTATAGGCATATCTTAAAATGAAAACTGTCCTGTCAATTACCCCTAATAAATTAAAGCCTTAAATTATGTGACACTCTTTCAAATTATACGCTGTGGCATTTAAACATTCTTCTCACCAAAACAAAAAACACTAAATGACTAGTCCATTCATACACATGCTCAGGTCTTCATATGCCACAAATAAGCGACATGTTTGGAGTTCAATTCCACCTCAAACAAATTTGGACAGTGGTCGGAGCTTTAACAAAACGGCACCTCACTTCCACTCCAACAGAAAGGAACACTAAACACTTCTAATACTCACCAGGTCCCAGATAATCCTGCTCCCTCCTCTTGGCACACCAAGAGTGAAATGTGCAAAAATGCTGAGGATTAGTGGCCATCTCAGAATGGCTAATGTACTTCATGAGATTTTTCAAATTTCAACAAAACACACAAGCAGAACGCATAACAACCTATAGATTCAAGTACTTAAAGTTTGAGAGTTTGCAAGCCTTTATTAATACCAAAATACCAATTAGCATAAGCAAATACAACTTTTCTCAAAGCTTAAAACGCTCCAAAATACTCTGAAACAAGTAAGAACTTCTTCAGTACTGTCTGAAAACTTTTAAATTAGAAAGTCCCTAGTGTTACTTGGATTGTTAGATGGAGCTAAGCTGTAAAGGGCTTGAGTCTCACCTTCAGAGTGCTCCTCACTGTCCTTCTCACTGCTGTCCTCATCTGACGACGAGGCGGCGGTAATCAGCACCAGGCTTGGGAGCCAGACAGCCCCCAAAGTCCAGAACAACATGTCAGCTTGCCTGCCTTTCCAGGAGACTCCCGTGGCACTCTGTCCCACTGACTCAGCAGCCAATCACCTGGCCCACGCTTTTAAGCGGAGCCACTGGCTGTCTGTCCAATCAGCTCCTGGGAGGTGCCCACTGTACTCCTCTCGCAGGTGGCCGGCTCACTGCTCCAGCATAGCGACTAATCTAATCTCTTGGCTACTCCTCCTCTAGGCGTTTTTTCCTCCCCTTAATAGCCAGTTATGAGCGAAGTTCAGCACGGCCCGTGGGTCAGATTTGGGCCAATAAGGAGTTGTGATTAAATTGCAAGACTAGGTGATGCTTTATAGGTGTCCTCCGTGCCTCCTGTCAGCAAGACATTCTAATAATGATGCTGCATTTCCAGATGTTTAAATGACTCAGCAACTCGACTATTTAAAGTCTCCCCCCAAAATCTGATATATGTGGAAAAAATCCCCACATCTAGGACTCTCCACCCACAAATATAACTGCCTTGACGGTTTTAGTCATCAGACAGCATAAGGCTCAGTATTACTACCGTGGGTTAAATAATGTACAAAAAAAAGATGACATTCTTGGGATCGTAGCATTTACACCCCCAGAATAATATTCTCTTATTAGGTGCTATAATCAGCACATCTGTCCAGGAAGCCAAGAGCAGTCGCCATTGGCCTCCCCAAGTCACTCTCGTCAGCAAACTGAGTCACCCAGAAATGCCACTGGACCAAAAACCCCAGCCAGCCGAGCGACTTCCCCTGTTCCTAGGGAACTGCAGCCTTTCCTGAGAACAAGGCATGAAGTCATTTTCACACGAATCCGCAACAAGACAATCCTTCCGTTTCGCCAGAATGCTGCAGACTTGCAATGCCAAATGGGGCTCATGGTTTCAATGTACAATTCGGAGAGCCTGGAATCAAAGTGACCGCACCTTTTAAAGTCATTTCAGGAACTGTCCCTGAATGTCACTTTACTTACAAAATGATTCACTAGCAGAGCTAAGGACCAACCAGCATAACAAACACGACTCGATTGATTGCGCAGTACGGAAACCACACACATTCAAGACCGGGCCGCGCCCGTGGACAGCTTACCCAGTTCTTTACGGCAGGGACGCTCACTACTCAGTCTACCCTCTACCTCGCTCCAGACTGCCTTCATGCTACAAAGGCCTATGGCATAGTAGGAAAATGAGTGTAACCCCACAGATTCCGGGGTTACACAACTTCATCATACAATTCATGCAGATTGTAAACCTAAAAAAAAAAAAGACAATTAACTATGCAATACACCCTCAGGAACAGATTTCCCCCACCTTCAGATTACTAAACACAACATAAACATGATACAGAACAGAGGATGAACCTCTTAAGTACCTGATATACGAAAGACACACACGCACACACACACGCACGCACGCACACACGAAAAGCATCGCTAACCAAAGGCTAATTTAGGAATTTCTGAAGCAAGCAGTGCCACCAGCATATGGAAATACGCGCCACTGTTTGAGTGGGCTGGTAATACTACTGAGGGTGTCTGCTGTTGTACCTTTGAAAAGGCTACTGAAGCTCAAGTGGACTTTACATAACTGATGTGAAACATTTACTCGCTATTCTCATGACTTTTGTTACATATGAAGAGGAATAACTTGAAGCATACATAGCTCAGAGTGGGTATTAAACTCATAGTTATGACAGAAACAGTCATAAAAGTCCACCGTTGCTTTAATGACAGGACACACATGCCTCCCTCAACCCATTTTCAGTGGTAATTACACACGTCCCTGTATTTCTATCATTACTGCAACGTGATCTTGGAATTTCTAAATCATGGCAGGTCAAAGTGACTCAGAGTACATTTAAAACTAAATCACAGGAAAGGTAATTCAGTTATTAACCTTCCTCCAATAACTACACAAGTGTAAAAACTGTAAAAATCTAGTGTTAAGAGTCTGGAGAAATGGCTGCTAACCGAAGAGGAAAACACCACAGCGGCTTTACGCTTCTCGGTACAGGATCAGGGTCTTGGGACTCAACAAATGACCAAGGCCATCGTAGGATCCTGTTTTACGGAGGACGGCACTCGGGAACCTCCCCCCGCTTTCCGGCGACAAATCCGGTGCACGGGTATGCTGCTGGAACATGTCACATGATATGACGTAGTAAGCTGACAGTGAACAGAGGGCTGGGCGAATACAGGCTTTCTGGACGAATTGTGAGTTGCTGTGGCAACGGGGACAGTCTGCAGAACTTTGGGGTGTCAGTTTCGACGGGAAGCCGCGAAGCACTCTGAACACACGCCCTGCAATGGAGAAATTCCAAGGGGTGCCTTACATTCAAAAAACCACCACACAGGAAATATAAAAGACAGCCTTTCAAAGTTATGATGTCAACCGTGGATGAATGGCTTTATAGAGATAAAATGTTTTCCATTCAAAAATTTATTTTTTAAAAAAAAAGAAAAACAGGAGGAAATTAATCCCTTGGACAAACAAACACCTGAAAGGTAATGGACAGCGTTTCAATAACAAATTACTGCATTTATTGTAAAAGTTCAGTGCCACTTAAAAATGAGCAAATTCCTCTTTAGTTTCTCAACTGGGGGGTGTGGACGTAAACAAAACAGCAGAAAGCGATGCACTTCATGTTCCAAGGTTAAACGTCTCCTGGCTGACACATTATGAAAGCTTAAAATTTTTTTCACTCAGCTGATAATTAAAAGGAATAGGGGAAGAGGGTAGTTTGGGAATCGACACCAAATCTTTTCCAGATCACAGGCAAGATGATTTATCTATTGCTAGGTAACTTGTTAAACTTAAGGATGTTTCTGAAAGTTTGATAAGAATTACTAGGTATACACATAGGACACCTTAACCAGGTATTAAAAGCCCTGTGCATCTAGAAAGGAGGTAAAATAAGAATCAGAACCCACAACAAATTTAACCTATTTGGAGGAAAATGACAAATTTCATATTTGATGAATCACACAATAGTTTTACTTTACATGTAAACATTTATGGAAGGTTTTTAGATTACTTTGAGGTGGTGGGGTGCAGATTTACATTAATAATTGCAATGTTGGTAAAATATGCCAAGTGATTTACTCAAATTCAACAGAACTTCAAACATGAAAACAAAGCTAGCAGTGACAGTAAAACATTGTTTTGCACCACCTAGTGGTCATTGTACCAAAAAACTGTCCATGTCAAAGTCCATAATGTAATAACTATATTTCTTAAAATGTCTTAAAAGGAGTTTAACAACGGCATGCTTAGCAAAAGAAATCTGAAACCAGCCTCTAATTCTATTACTTCAGGTTTTCACAGTGCTTTGGAGGGAACCCCAACAAAAATCAGGAGGAAGGACAGTCTGCATTGAGAGTCAGTTTGATAAAGACATTACCTTTAACATACGATAGAGGGCGCCGTTTCATTCCAGAAATGACAAATTCAGGCTGTACGACCCAGAGCAGCAGGGTGATGTTGGGAGGAAGCTTCTCCCAGCAGTCCAAACTCCAAAAGTGACATATGACAGCATGAGGAGTGGAGAGCCGTGTAACTCTGGCGACATGGCCGAGTTCCGGTGAAGGGAGCCAAGCTGGTTTGATGGCACCTACCCCCTCCCCCCCCCACATCAACTACACAAATGGTTTCAGTGGTCAGAGCTCAGCGTCGGCACTGCATGAGGCTCAACCCCATCCAGTGTGCTACTTAAACGCTATGGTTAGCTCCCCCACTACTAAAGAGAGCTGCGCCCAAAATGAGAGCTCGCAGTGCATTACTTTGGGCTGTGAGGAGGGGGATAATACTGTAAAATACCAGCAGAGATTAAACAAATACTCAACACCAAAAAAAGATACTGTACACTTTAAGCGAGAGGAAAACTCTAGCCAAGTATATAGGATGATGTGGCTATTTCTCTCCAAATCCCTGCTCTCTCGCGCACTTGAACGTGAGAGACAATGAACGTGAGAAGAGGAGGAGGAGCTGGGGCATGCCACAGGCCTGACCCTGAGCTCACGACTCGAAGCATTTCATTATGGCTTCCCGGTCAAATTTGAAGGTGAGGAAGGACCTGGAGGAGAGCAGATGACTGAAGTCCCCGTTGTGCCCCACCGAGGCCAGCTCTCCCTGCCACTGGCACTGCTCGTCATTCGAGCTGCACACGTCGTACGCGGCGTCTGGAAAGAAGGCAGTGTCACAGAGAGCATCACCCTGGTACACGCGGCGTGGCTATCGGTAGCCACGTTGAGGTGAGGAAAATGGTGAACAAAACTAACTTCAGGCAAAGCTCGTCTTTCAAGGGAGCAGACTGCCAGCTAGGGGGAAAACTTCATTCTGATATTCACCACGCAAACAAGACCAGAAGACTATGACCGTAGTGCATCCTGTATCCAAGCGACTGCATCACACATCCAGAAACAGCTGAAGATTTTTAGCAGCCGGGCAACACAGCATCTGTTCAGGAGTAACGGGAATTCCTATCCGAGGTGCTTCAGCATGCTTCCCACCAGCTTCAAAGTTACCCACCAGCTTCAAAGTTGTCCTGCAGTCTCCTTGGCTGAAGCTTCTTGTCTTCTTTCTAAAATTAAAACGGCAAACACACAGACTGCATGACGACTGATCTGTGGGCACCCAAAATACAGTGCCAACTCAGGTAATCTGCGAAGGTTATTGTATCATTAATATATTGCAAAAAATTGTCCCAGATTACCCAAATTCACCTAAATGACGACACATCACTAGCACACATCTCATCTGAATCTGGATAACCAGCTACGCCCACGGCATTACGCGTGGAAATTGATAGACGGAGCGCCACCTGCTGGCCATTGAAGCCGTTCACCCTCTTCTTGGCATTTGGGGAGTCCTGGTGCCTCTTGCCACCGCCCCTGGCATTCTGATTCGGTATGGGGGAAAAGGAAACGCCCACATGTTACAGACCGCTCCCCGTTCCATTCTCCATTAGCTAGTCGCCGTAAATACCAACCATTCTGTGCTTATGGTTCATTTCTACATTCGAAACAATGTAGACAACCAATATACTTGTCGGCACCAATTTTTAAATGCACGTGACTGTACTGTAAATAATATGGAACATAAAAAAAAAACCATTAAATATTTGTCAATTACTTCAAAAGCCTACAAATGACAACTAATACCCAGGACTACTTAAAGCACTTTGTGACTGTGCTTCTTGTTAAAGGCTATATAAATAAAATTGAACTAAATTACTGCATGATTTTTGTTGACTTACCACCTTGTTACGCCCAGTAAAGCTAATAAGCAACGATAAGACTTGCCCCACCTCACCGACGCGTACCTTGCCCTTTAAGAATTCCGCAAGCTCGTACTGATTGGCCGGTCCCACAGGCTTCGCCTTCTGCTTTGACCAGCTCTCCCCTGGCGATGCGGTCATCTGGCTCCGTCTGGCTTTAGGCCTACGAAACATTTTGATATTCCACCTTGACACTCAGGCGCTGGGCACCAGGCTTAACGGCGGCACGGATGTCCACCTGCCCACCAGGACGACTCACCGCGCCTTGTCCGCGAGACCTCGGCATGGGGTGCCGCCATTAGACGCCAGCTCGTCCCCACTGTCCGAGGACTCCCCCTTACGCTTGGCTATCCATTCCCTAAGAGGCCTGAAGATGACAAGCATCTCAGCTCAGCATCCACCAGCCACTAATGCACGGCATCATCACTCCAAGAGAGACTGCAAATCATATCTTTGACAAAAGGACCCATTCCAGAAACAGATACTGTATGTATCGCACTATCCGGGGAAATTTCAGTGTTTGAATGTTTCTAAGCTTTTAAGACCTCATACAACCATTATCTACCCAACCACCCATTCTCTGTAACTGCTCATCCACTACAGGGTAATGCAAGCATGCAGCCTAACCCTGGAAGAACTGGGTTTGAGGCTGGGGAAGCCAGTCACACACAGCATGGCTCAAGCTCACCTACCTGAATATTTTCACCTACGTAAACCTGGGGGGGGGGAATCAAAGTCACAGCACTGAAGCCATGAAGCCACCCATCTACAGTGCTGGCCTTACAGGAATTAGTCACACCAACACCAGGACTGAAGCTGGAGTCGATTTTCATTATGCGTTAGACAAAATGATGATGAGCCCTTTTGGACAAAGTCTGAAGAGTGAGAATGCCAGCAAATGTTTAAAAACCAACAACCTCCACCAAAAAACAAATGGTTCCCAAAAACAAAAGCCACACTAGTCAACTGAAACAGCAGGAACACAAACTGAAAACTGGTGACGTTTACGCAGCCATCGGCAAGGCTTTGGCAACGGCCTCCCTTCTAAACAGAGAGGCAAGCTGACCTTATAAACGGAATGGCCATGAAGAACTTGTTAGGGGCGAGTCCAAGCTTAGACTTTGGAGTCATGTCATTCCGATGGCATGGGAGCTTATCAACAGCAAACCATTCTATATTCTGTAAGAGAACCACAGAAGTTAATTACAACAAGGTTAAATTAGCCCACAGACAGGCGTTCACGCCCTATTTAAAGGGATGGGGATGAGAGCTACCCGGATTTCTTTTCTGGTTTTGGGGTTGAACTTGGTCTCCTTGGGAACTCCTGGTATGAGGTAGAGACGAGCCAGCTGATCCGTGATCTTCTGCTCGATGTAGACATCCTTGCAGATGCGATCACGTATGTCAAAGCCCGTCTCCTCTAGGACCTAGATGACGTTCACGTGCGCGCACACACACACACACACACACAGACACACACACACACACCATCTCTGTCAAAAGCAGCTCTGCTACGCCGTTCGAGGCAACTCCGCACAACTGCGCCAAGAGCCGGCAATCGCTGTGCCCCATCCTGGACTGCTGAAAGAGCCCCGTGGTACCGGCCCAACAGTGCTTCATTTTCTACGGAAAGGTTGCGTGCCGCTTTCTCGCTCACCTCTCGTACGGCACAGTCATGGGGGGCTTCATCCTCGTTTACTTTTCCTTTCGGAAAGCCCCACCCAGACTTGGCAAGATAGCCCTGAACCAGTAGCACCTAGACAAGCGTTGAAACATAGCAAAAGTGTAAGACCTGAAAGCAGTCACTGAAAAAAAAAAAAAGAATGCGACAGGAGGTGAAGCCGCAAATCCGCATGTCCGGCTATACGTACGTGGTCCAGTGTTTCATCCAGAATGATCGCACCATACGTTGGTACGCCCATTTTATATTCTTTCCATTGTTCTAATACCTTCTGGACATCCTCTCCTTGCGGCAGCAGAAATGGACAATGGTTGAAAAGTTCCAGTGTTAAGGACCTTGAAGCATGTTGAATAAAACCGAAAAACACACAAGCAGACTCAGTAAATGGATTTTGTAGCGCCGCCTCATGATTCCAGGAAATGTTTTACCTGGTTTCAATCGTGTGAAATTTAAGCATTAACCTGAGCATCAATTCAACATGCATCTCACCAGATTCAGAATCCAACACACACGAACAGAGGTCTCCAAGTCTTAAACGACTGCAATGAAATACTGACTAAGACTGTCAACACTCAGAGGAAGAGATCAAAAACGTCACTGAATATGGCATCTGCAGGATTGCAATAGGGCAGCATGATGTATCCAGAAAGCTTCACTACATCAAGTTCCAGAGGATGACTTTCAGCCAAGATATGCTGAGAATCAAGGCTTACACTGACACTCAACTCAGCCAATAAACTTCCTATTCCGACAAAAGGGAGGGACAGGTCAGAGGAAGGTGATCAAAGACATAACCAAGGATCGGCTCTGAGGGGGTCTGTCCTAGAGCATGATGGGAAACAACGGAACCACGTGACCCACTCTTTGTTAGAAACAATCTCTTGGCACCCAAGGGTGAATACAGAATCCCTACCACGTTTACATACATATTCTCCAGTATCTCTGCTATTCATTTTCAATACTTGACCATATGATATACCTTCAACAAGTCTAATTTACCACACACTCCCCTTTAGATCCTTTACAAATGCACTAAATTATCAGAACTTCCTCTTGTCACGTGGAGCTCACCCGGTTCTCCAAAAGCAGAACCGAACCGTATCAGGGCCGCACTGGGCAGACCTGAAGAGGAGTGACACCCGAGGTGGAAGTCAAAAAGGATATCAGCTTTGGCAAAGTCTCTTATCCCACACTGAGGTAATCCTGGTGAGTTCTGCATGCAGAAGTCCAGGTAAAACCAGTGCGCAAGTTCAATCTGGAAGCAGACCCTAATGGCGTTGTCCCTTTCTTCACTGGGAATGTGGAGGATGAATCGGCTGGAAGGAAGAAAGAAAGAAAGAAAGACAGAAATCAGAAAGGCAGAGAAGCAGAAGTGAATCCTGACAGCGACGATGGGGTAAATTTCCTCCTTAGCTACCTGCAGAGGTCGTCCAATACGCTGTCGGGAATCTCCCCTCGTCTCGGCTCCATAGCGAGAGTAAAAACATCACGAATTCGCGGAGCGGTTAACGGGGAGGAAACAGGCGCCGCCGAGCGAAGTAAGGAAGTGCGGAGGAGAAATACATCGGAATGAGCGAGGAAAATATCACCAACAAGCCTAGCAGGGACACAAACAAAACCAGCACCGGCGACACCCTAGCCCACTGGTCGAGTTAAATGCAAAGGGAACGCAATCAACGTCCAGCCAACGGTCTATCCCGTGCGGCGATGGCCTAAAAGGGATTGGAAGCGCCCGCCGTGACGTAAATGACTGGCAGGTCGCTAAGCCAATAAGATTACGTTTAAGGCATCGCCCGACAAGTTTGGTTGAAGCGACACGGAAATGGAGGACGGGGCGCCGTCGTACTGTGTCGTTAGAATGGAACGTTGTATTGATACTGGCGTGACTGGGACGAGAGATTAAGGTGGACGTTACAGAGAGCGACGTTTAATAATGTCATCCCACTCTCGTTTGTGCAACGAAGTTTATGTACCAAACATGGAACCAGTAGTAATAATTGTGCGCCATAAATAACACATTACATTTATACGTCGTGATAGTCTTTTGATATTAGCGTGTACACCTCAGATCCTAAACATTTTAAAGAACAGCAATGACTTTTGATCAGCACCTCATTAATAGCTGAAACACCATGAACTTATGCTAATACTGAAACAATTGTGTTTTCAATAAAGCAATAAAATCCTAGGTCTACGGTAGTCTGATTTAACCTGAATTCACTTTTCCCCCTGACATATCCACTGCCTGAGTCACGTGTTTTACCTTAAATTAAAGTGCTTCTTACCACTAATTTTAGCAATTTATCGTCCTGTCTCCGGATTACTTCATTGGACCTGTAATACATTCAGCGCGCTTACATACACCACGATGAGTCAATGAACATGATTTTGTACGACGACTCTCCCTCATTCTTCCTCACTCTCCCCTCATTCTTCCTCTCTCCCCTCTTTCTCCCCGACTCTACCTCATTCTTCCTCACTCTTTCATTTTCCCTGATTCTCCAACTCTCCCCTTTCTCCCTCATTCTTCCTCTCTCCCCTCTTTCTCCCTGACTCTACGTCATTCTTCCTCACTCTCCTTCATTTTCCCTGATTCTCCAACTCTCCCTCTTTCTCCCTCATTCTTCCTCACTCTCCCCACTTTCTCCCTTATTCTTCCTCACTCTCCCCACTTTCTCCCTTATTCTTCCTCACTCTCCCCTCTTTCTCCCCGACTCTCCCTCACTCTCCCCTTTCTCCCCAACTCTCCCTCATTCTTCCTCACTCTCCCCTCTTTCTCCCCGACTCTCCCTCATTCTTCCTCACTCTCCCCTCTTTCTCCCCCTCATTCTTCCTCACTCTCCCCTCTTTCTCCCTCATATAGGCCAGCCTCTATAATGTAGTTTACGAATGAGTTGCTTTGATCGCAGTTTCCCCTAATATCAGTTTTCTAGCTCCCATATTTTATATTTCCTTATTTATATATTTCTCCTTATTTATTTTCCTGTATAAATCTCTCTGACACAGGGAGTGCACTTAATTTCGTTGTACTCGTTACAATGACAATAAAGATATTCTGATTCTAAATCACGTTTCATTTCATTAAAATGAACAATATTCACAAGAGTTTTTCAGTCATTGTAAAACAAGCTTACGTTAGCGATAACGATACTAGAGGAAGAGAGAGCATTGTTTGGAATACTACAAAACATTAATTCATAAAATAATGTAACGTTCTCCGTTCTATAAAAAAAGGAAAAGAAGGGAACAGATGACCGAAAAAAACTGTTTAGTCCGCTGCTTGTCGGCCACGGCCACGCCGTACACGAAAGAAACAAAAACAGCTAATAGTTGCACAATCTCGCGAGCTTTCCTCCACTCCTCACGCCTCTCACGCCTCCCATTCCCCCTACACACCCGGAAGGGGTGGGCTTTCCCCGCACCCATCCAACCAGTACACCCCAACCCGGAAATAACCCCCGTCAAACATGCAACATTCCCGAACGCGCTACAGTAATCTATCTTCCGTCCAGATTATTTAAAGACTACGTCAGCAATAAATTTTAAATTTTAATTACATTTAACACTTAATAAATGATCAGACTGAAATCTGACTTTTTTTTTTTTTTTTTTAAATCAAACGCATTTTCATTAGCACTTCTGAGAAATCACAGAGTCTGCCGTGATGAATTCACAAAGGCCGAGTGACCAGAATCATGTACGGCTCATGTACGGCATCCATCTTCTGTAAACTATTTTTATTTATTTACTTAAAGTCACGCCTGAAGGCGTGTAAAAAGTGTATTTTTTCATAATGAGTTCAGAGATCAATTCTCTTCGCCTGCATGTCTAAACATCAGCAGAGATAAACATTTTTGGCAGACGTTTTACAGCCCGTATGAGCCATTCTGAGGTGGGGCGGTCCAGGCATGACAGGAACGAAATGCAGCTTTGGCTGGTGGTCACGCCTCATGTCATAACGAGGCCCTCGCAAGATTCTTTATTAACTAATGAAGACTGTATACCAGTCGACGAAGGGCTTTAAATTATCCATGGGTGTGATACATATACGGTGGGGTTAAAAAAAAAAATAAAATAAAATAATAATAAAAAAAAAAGTTCAAAATTCAGCATTGCAAGAACAAGCTGGCGCGCCGCCAGCAGCCGTGCTTACAGGGAATGACCGGCGCCTCGGTAACACGTGACGCGCCATGTGGACGAAGGGCGTGTCCGCAGACGCCCGCCGTGACGTCAGAGGCAGCGAGCGGCCGGCGGTGGGCGGATGCGCGCTGCGGCAAGACTGCGTCGCTGGGCTTTCATAATCGAGGAAGAGGAGACGCGCGGCCACCATGGCGCAGGCACTCAAGGAGCGATTCGACAGCTTTCTGCACGAGAAGAACGTCGTGACGGACGTGCTGGCGAAGGTGGAGGCCAGGACCGGCGTGCACAGATCGTACATCGCCCTGGGTGAGCGGAGGAGCCGCGGCGGCCGGAAAAGCAGCGCCGATCATTCGTGCCCGTTTTTAATCGGCGTCTTCTGGCGTGGCCTTTTATTCCGAGGCGCCGATGTTCGTTTTCCAGTGCGAGATGAGGCCGTTCCGGGTTTCTTTTGGATCGTGTTGTGTGTTTTGTTTTGTTTTTTTTTTTTCCCGTTTCTTTATTTATTATTACTATGAATTAAATTACAGCTGTTAACAGATGTTAACGGATGTGCCGCGCCTCTCTCACAGCTGTCATCGCCTGTGTGGCCGTATACCTCGTCGTCGGCTACGGAGCCTCCCTGCTGTGCAACCTCATCGGATTCGCCTATCCGTCATACGTGTCGTGAGTTCTTTCTCTCCTCAGACACCCTCGTGTTTATACGAGTGCAGATCTGCTTCGTCGTCATTTATAACGTGTACCCGCCTCTTTAGGATGAGCCGCCCCACACACTTCGGCGTTGCCGCCGTCCTCAGTGCGTTTTCTATATTTGCACTGAGCAGCTGCTCACGGGATGCGATTTATTCTTAAACCGTGCCGCGGCCGGCACAAACGGCCGTGTACCGAAAAAAGCCTTAGGCGCGGTCGAATCCCCTCCCCCTCCCCAGCCGAATTTCTATTCGAATCCCCTCTCCCCCCCAGCCGAATTTCTAGTCGAATTTTTTTTTTTCAGCCGATTTTTTAGTCGAATTTTAGCCGCGTTGTAACGGACTAGTGACGCGGCAGATTATGAAGATGTGTTTTTAATAAAAGCTTGTTCACTTATCTGGCTGGCTGTATGCTTGCTGCCGTCGGGCTTAATATAGACAACTGCCGCCTTATGTAACAAAAATAATGTTTGCCCTCATATCATTGCTGCCTGTTGTGGGTAGGATTTTTTCTTTTTTCTGAAAAATTTTATTAAACGCAACCTGGTTTCAAGCCAGCGGTGACTGTCACGGTCGTTTTTCGTGATGTAAATGAATGCTTCTTTACTTATGCATATGGATATTATGGATAATGGAGACACTTTAAGAGTGAAAAGCGTCTCGACAAAGATTACGGCCCAGAATATCTCAGTTTTTGTCATTTGATTGTAGTAGAAAATCTAGTCAAACTGGCTAAGAACATATCGATAACACGTGCGTTTCTTATGTCTAACACTAAAACTATTATTATTATTGTCATTATTTTGGCTGATGTATATGAAGTGCGGGCTGTCCAGTTTATCCCGATTAATTTGCCATCTCATGCTTCATTCTATGTGGCTGTGTGATTTTTCTCCTTTCAGCAAAACCTCTAGGATTTCAGTGACTCATAAAATAAGACGGCGCCGCATTTATTGCAAGTTCATGCTGCTCAGATGTGTGCAGATCTGCGCAGTCACCATTTTTCGGCATTTTTAAAAATGGTGCTCGCTTCAAATTGTTCTGCGAATTTTGCAGCCCTTGAAAAATGACCATATGTCCCCCTGAACAGCCTCCATTTATGGCCTGTGTGGTTTTAATGTGTCAAACCTTGGAGCTGTTGACGCTGTCATATCCCATTTGATGTATACATAAATGTAGTCTTTGGCTTTTATTACATCTACCCATGATCTGAAGCACTCAGCCAAATAAAGCCACTTGGAGATTAAGGACAGTGGCTAAAAACTGTTGGTAGCAATGCAAAGCCTTCCACCGATTTAAAAAAAATCGAACTCTCAAATTTCACTGCGATGCTTATTTGAAATGCAAAGCAGCACAGACTACAAATTCAAGCAAACTTCTGCTGTCCCATGAATGTAGCTCACTGTTCTTTTATGATGTCAGGGATAGGCAGGGTCACGGGCAGTCAGCACCCTGTTTAATGTATAAGCGTGGTGAAGGAAGATAAAAACGAACCTTTTACTTTTCAGGGTCCAAAAATTGATCTTCCAGACTGTGTGTGTTATGTTCCCGAGTGATATTTGCATGGTTATTGTTCAGACATTTGGCAGGTAGCATTCACAGAATCAAATGTCCACTTTCTTAATGGTTATTCCTAAATCCCCAAATTCTGGAGGTGCCCATCTTTAGGGTCTTCCTTTTATTTATTTTTTTTGCTAAATATTTTTGCTTTTGTCAAAATGTTTACTTTTTTTTAAATGAATATTTGTATGCGTATGGGAAGATGGAAACTAACACTTCTAACAGAAGCTTATAATTAAACTACAGGATTAAGGCGATCGAAAGTATATCCAAGGAAGATGACACCAAATGGCTGACCTACTGGGTGGTGTACGGCGTTTTCAGCGTAGCTGAGTTCTTTGCCGACATAATGCTGTCTTGGTTCCCGTTTTACTACATGGGAAAGGTAATTTCGTGTTTGTGTACAGTGTGCCAATGTCTTGTAATCCTCCTCACGGCTTTGTGATTTCACCATTCTTACAGTGGGGGTCTGGTTTTGGTGGGGAATGATTGCGATGAACGATTTCCTGGACTTAATAACAAGTTAAGTCTCTGACGGTCGGCTGAGTGTTCAGATCAATCATCTGGTCTTAAAAGCGTTAGGTTTTCCATTAGAGATCATATTTCAAAGTGCGAGGTTAATGTGCGTTGGCAGAGAAAACTGATTTCATACGTGGTTGGTAGCACCTATTGAAATCATAATTACCCCCTAGGCTGTCTGTTTGCTTCTTTTGTTACTGTACACTATGTAGACCTATCGTTCCATGTTTGTTTTTCCAAGAAGCGCTCACTGTTTTATGTAAATGGGTTTTGTGATTAAACAGTCTTGCTGTGTAGGGTCCTGGCAAAGAAATGGCAGTTTAACTTTGAAAAATGCCATTGGGGGTGGACAAGTACAACTCATTCCTGTGCAGATTTCATCCCTGTTGTGAAATCTCCCCACTGCATCCTTATCTTGAGGATGCAGTAAGAATTCCCAATGTATCATGATTTTTTTTTTTTTATCGTTTTTTTTAATGATGCTGCTTTCTCGCTCTGCTCAGTGTGCCTTCTTGGTGTGGTGCATGGCTCCAACCCCCAGTAATGGGTCAGTCATGATCTACAACCGGGTCATCCGCCCTTTCTTCTTGAAGAACGAGGGCAGAATCGACAGAGTGGTGAAGGACCTCTCAGACAAGGCCTCTGAGGCAGCCAGCAAGGTCAAGGATGAAGGTAAGATTCCTCAAGGTCACTCGTCTTGACCTTCATATCTTTGTGTTTGAGGGTTCATAGGCAACTGTTTCGCTTCTGTAGCTTAACCAAAAGTAACACAAGATTGAAAATACTAGATCAAGTAAATACGTGCTGTTGCAAGACTTTTCTGGGTAACCACAGAAACAGTTCTTGCTAATTCCATTCTAATCGTTCAGATAATCTGATGTAAAACACAGCTACCTGACTGAATGTCTGAATACGCATACCAGCTTTTGCCTGAGATAAGCACCATCTCTGTTGATTGATTATGAGAGAATCAATGGCAATCTTTGTGAATCGTATTAATTTTATATTTTATTTATGCCATCTTGATGCCACAACATCCTGTTTTTGAATTTGCTAAAGCTCACATCCTTTTCTAGAAGGCAGCTTTTAAGCACACAGTCTTTTGTTGACTGGCATTTTCCCATTTTAGAAATCCCCAACAATCTTTAACAGTTAATTTTTATTAGGCGGTTGCATTTAGTTTCTGCAAAAGCTCAGGAGGGTACTCTGTGTACTGGAAACTCGGACTGTCAGCAGAACATTTACCTGCCTCTCTTTCCCCTGTTTTCTAGCAAAACGGGCCACAGCAAACCTCATGTTTGAAGAGAAGAAGAGCTCTTAGGTTCTATTCAACAAGCTTCATCTCTTAAGAGGGCTATGGTACATGTCTGGGTAAATTAATGTTGCCTTGAAGTTTTCTTTTTATGACAAAGTGGGTTGTTTTCAGATTTCTGGTTGTTGCGTTTGTAAAAGTGGCACTCTGCACTGTTGTGTGAGGACAAGCTAATGGCTAAAGCTAAGCTTTCTATGACTTTCATAACCTTTGTCTTGTAGTTACAGTGAAATAGCCTTTAATGTATGCCATGTACAAACCCTAATAAAGAAAAAACGGTCACTCAGTCCTTTTGTAGTGTATGGTGGGCAAAGAAATTTATGTAAATAAAGACTAAGATTTGGGGCTAAAGTAGTTGTAATTAAATGCAGCACGTCTACTTTCTAAATTTAGTGTTCCCCCTCCACACACATACCCACTCCATTTTGGAGTTAACTGGGCCAGATTACACTCTGACCAGAGTGAAAGTCTAAAATGTAGACTGAAAGTCTGCCAATAAAAACACAAACCATAACTGACAGACCTAATTCTTATTACATTCACAATGACTCTGGGACACCTTTTCCTTATCGTCAAAGAAATATCCACCCCAAGCACCTGCATAACATTTAAATATTTATTTAGATGTTTTTGTCCAAAGTGACCCAGCAAGGGGAGCTTTGGGTTAATTGGCCTTGCCCAATGGTCCATTGATGACAGGATCACTTTTTGGGGATTCAAACTGGTAAGCTTCCAGACAGATCCATAACCCACTAAGCAACATGCATCAAAGTCCATTCCCTTTAAACTGCAGACTCCTTCCTGACTGGAAATACCAGTACCACAACTTTTACCAGTACCAGACTTTTAGAAGCCCACTGATGTCAGACTCTCTGAAGCCATGAATGTCACCAAGTACGCCACATGACCAGTCTTCTGTGTTCCAAGTGTGGGAAAGAAACCAAATAATTACAACTGGCATCATAAAATAAACACTAGCAGTATATGGGTGAGTAGCTTGTATTTTCAATTAGTCCACATTACAAGATTTTTTTTTATCCCAGAGTAAAAATTACAATTTTCATGTCTTTTCTAAATGTACTTCATCTTTCTAAAATATTGGGGCATTTAAGCAACTACAAGTTAAATTGTACATGGTGTCTGTGGGATTTGAGTAACACTGAATTAACAGTTAACAGATCACAGATGAAACATACCAAACGTAGCCATGGTACAATATTATCATGAACAATACATCAGTAAAATGGTCAATTTACCAGATACCCTACAGTACTGCATGTCAAACTAAGTGCTGTAGAACACTACCCAAGACATTAGGCGTTTACGAAACTCGCTTTGACCAGGGAATTTATTCCGAATCATTAACTGGCCCGCAAGTAACAAACGGTTTCCTCCACTTCACCAAGACTGCTGCAAAGTCAAATCACGGCAAAGCTGAAAGCAAACAATTGTCCTCACAGTTACAGGTGTAACATTTTAGAGTTTAGTGTGGGCTGCCATGGAAAGAAAAAAAAAAAACCAAAAAAACACAAAAAAAAAACTGGCCTTAAGTCTGTAACTGGCCTTGCTTACAATGGCTGGTCTTGGCTGTGGAAGTAGTGCATGATGGGTATACAGCATTGTCCTCAAAAAGCCAACAGTCAGCCTTGCTGCACACGTGTTCCCTGAGATTTATTACAGTGGTTTAGATTGGAGCCGTTTGAGGAAGCAGGGCGAGGAAAAAGTCAGTCTTACAGAACCTTTCTCCATTAGCCACTGGATTAAAAAAAAAAATACTGTGACTTACAAAAAACAAGGTAATGTATACAACTCAAGATAAACCGTGAGTACAGCGATTGAGTTTAATGACTTTATAAACAACTATATAAAACAATTCTTAGAAAAATCCATGCATTTTCGGTGTAAATTTGATTTGAAATATAGAGGAAATCTATATACAGCAGTGTTCACTATAACAGTATCTTGATTTGCCTAGAATTTTCCACCAGAAATACATTTGGCTGCATAGAACATTTGATATTATTGCCTACATTTGAAAGAAAAAAAAAAAAGGAATAAGAAAATGAATTTCATTAAAAAAAGTTCTAGTTTATTTGAGATCTAATAGGATCCTCTATCTCTGATAGACCCTTCTATTTTTACATTACATGATGTCATTAAAGGGTTTCAAACTCACCTTGAGAACATTCACAACTGACAACCAAGACAAAATGTACAGGGAAGCTTAAAAGAAAGGCTACAGAGAATAAATGGAATAGTTCTCCCCTCCCCACGTGGTACATTCTGAATAGCCATTTTATTAGCAGTTAAGAAAGTGATACATTTATACAACTGACAAAAACGCCTGAGTTGATGGGGAAAGGTAGAGTGGGGAAAAAAAAGCCTGAGAAAAAGCCCATTCAAATTTACTATTTTACAATAATTTACAGTAGTACATTTGTGAAAAAGGGACAATTTTTAAATTGATCACAAAATCCTGGTTATTTTACAGCTGAAACAAATTAAATAGTTCAAGCATGATGCACAAAAAAATATATATACGCTGGGGTGGGGTGTCACAATACACACTGTAAACGAGGTACTTTGGAAAGTGAGCTGAAGTCCTTCTGGTGTCTTTAGGGAAACCCCGAATAACTCAATCGTGAGCACGGTCACCGGTCAGGATACTGCTCTCTTCGTCAGGATGCGACCGCCACAGAGTGAGAAATAAAAACCGAAGCCACGATCCAGTGTTGCGGGTGGTGGGACACAGGCAGCACTCGTGTCCGTGTGTGTCCGTGTAAAAAAACAGACGTCCATTTATAAAAATAAAAAACGCCTCGTGCCACATCACCTAGGATGCAGCATTTCTCTTAAGTATAAAAATAAGTCCCGCCCCTCTCCCGCCCACCCCCTCCCAGGCAACATTAATGGGATACTACATCTTGCAATCTGGAGAGGCCAGACTGATGGCGCCCCCTAGAGTTACACAGTGCGCTGCACGGCTTTTACTAGTCCCATAAGGCATTTACTGTGTTCTGTTGTGTCTATGGCTAACAGGTTGGGCACCGTTACGTCTTGCGGCCGCACCAGTTCTGCTCCGGGGTGCTCTTGTGATCCGAGGAGTACTCGAAAGGTGAGCGGCCATCGTACGGCGAGCGCTGGTCCCGGGGTGACCGGGGCCCGCTTCCCGATGCCCTGTGGTCCACCTGCCAGTCCGAGTGGTACCGATAGTCACGGGAGGATTTGTGGTGGCCATAGTCGGATCCCGGGCGGTGGTCCAAGTGCGATCGATGGTCGGAATGAGACCGGTGGTCTGAGTGGGAGCGGTCTTTCATGGCGCTATCTGTCCGGTGGTCCTCTATCTTCCTGTGTTTACTGTCACTGTAGTATCTGATGGGAGTGGAGCGGGAGACTCTGACACCGGTACAGCTCATTGTCTCGATTTAGCTCATTTCCCTGTACTTTGAGCATGTGAATTTTATGATTAATACAAGCATGCCACTTAAATCTCAGGAAGGAAATGCCAGTTGAAACTGCCGCCTGATGTTGGAAACACGGCGGGCAGACGCTCATGGCTGGTTGCCACAGGGGCCTACCTGCTGTCGGGCCTCTCCGACCTGTAGTGATCGCGGTCTCGGTGCTCCTTGCCATTGCTGAACGACGAGTACGGCCTCTTCCTCGAGTCGGCGTTCTTCCTGTAGGCGTCGGCCACCATCCGCTCTTTGCTGTGCTCGGCGTACCGTGTGGAATGGTGCCGCTCGGAGCTGTAGCTGTCTCTGCTGCTGTCATCGTGCTGAGAGGTGTCCCTCGGCCTCTCCGCGTCTGTCGCCATAGAAACGGGGTCACCCAGACAGACGCGCGCATGAGAATCACGCCAGTGTCAACTGGTTTTATCCACTGTACAGACACACGCATGACTAAATGCTTACCTGTGTTTTTAAAGTTTGGGGTATTTACAGCAATAGTGTTCTGATCCGCTGCCTGGCAAACGAAAAAAAAATATACACATATAGACATTTAGCCTGTTCAAAACAGCCAAATGCTAATTTTTTTGTTTTTTAGGTGATCATGCATTCAGAATTAATATATAGGTCAACGCATCGCTTAAGACTTTTCACAACAAATATGCAAGATGAATTCGGGTGAAATGCTGCTCCCATACCTGAGCGTTTTCCTGTCTTTTCTTAATGGCATGCTTATACAACTTATGCAGTTTCCTCGCATCAAACTCCGTAAATTTCGAGACAAATATCCACAGATTTCTGGAAGAGAATCACACACGGACAGTGAGGGTCACACTCGGCTTTCCGGGACGCGTGCCGGTACGCGTCGCGCACGGCCGCTTACTTCCTCCACTGCTTGATGTGCTCAGGGTTGGCGTACTCCTTGAGACACTCGGTGATGTGGTCTCCGATCTTGATCAGGCACTGCCGCGTGTGCTCCAGCTGCTCGCGCTCCGACAGACCCTTCTCTGGCCGGTCCAGCTGCTTGAGGGCCGCCTTCACAGGCCGCATGCGCTCCTTACACTGGGGCAGCGCCGTGCGAGAAGGAGGGTACGTTTACCACCAAACGACAGACTGCATGACTTTTACTTTGAAACATCGTGAAGAGAAAAAAACTTGGGTCATAAAAAGCTATGATTAATATGCATATTATTAGCCGTTTATACAACACCGCCATAAAAGACACAAACACCTAGAAACGACTGTACCGGCTGACAAGGCACTGATGCAGGATTATAATTCAAGGCTGAATAATAACCTCAGCCCTAAAGCTCTGTGCAGCCATGAGACTCACCACACTGAAGGTCTTCTGGTCGAGCTCCTCGGACTCCTCGGAGATGGGAACATTCTCCCCGCCCGCCGTGATATGGACTGGAACGTCAGCCGGCTTCTTCGGCTTCTCCCGGGGATCAGCCTTGGCCTCGTTAACCTGAAAAGACCCGTTAAGTCAGTCCGAGACACTGAATTCACACACAGAAACATGCACATTCAGTACCAATTTTGTAATGCAGGCAGTGATTTTAAGGACTCTACATTACATGCATTCGAACACTCACACAGAACGTGATAATAGGGGTGGTGTGTGGCTCTGTTATTGATTGGGTGTCTGTGACCGGAAGGTCGCTGGTTCAAATCCCACTGCTCACTCACATCACCACTGGGCCCCATATCAGCCTCCCAGAATGTAACGTAATAATGGCACCATTATAGCACCGCCACTCGCCTTTTCCTCTTTGACCTCCTCCTTTTTATAAATC
Organism: Gymnarchus niloticus; assembly: GCA_009936485.2. Taxonomy (NCBI): domain Eukaryota; kingdom Metazoa; phylum Chordata; class Actinopteri; order Osteoglossiformes; family Gymnarchidae; genus Gymnarchus; species Gymnarchus niloticus. The sequence continues at coordinate 616,266 of JAACJT020000095.1, read as the reverse complement.
GGTTCTGCGGGTTTCGGTTCTTTCTTATCCTTCTGCTCTTTCCTGTCTTTCAAATCACGGCCATCTTCCTTCTTTTCTTTCTTACATTCCTTCTTGACTTCTTTCTCTTTGACTTCCTTCTTCTCTTCAGGTTCCTTTTTCACGGTCACCTCTGCATCTGGCTCTTCGAGCTCCTTAACCGGCCTCTCGACCTTCCCCCTTCTGCTGGGGGTTTTAATAGGGGTGGTCTCCTGCAAGCGAAGGTGCGTGGTTACAACAAGGGATGATTTAACATGGCGCACAGCCCCAGAGCGCCACACAGATAATCACATGGCGCCGACAGCTCCATCCACACGCACCTTCTCGTCGTCCTTCTCTTCCTCCTCTTCCGAGGTGTTCTCTGAGGGTGGTGGCGACGAGTCGCTCTTCACCACCTCCTCCACTTTGGCTGGCTTCGCCTTGTTCTTCTTGTTATTTGGCTTCCTCTTACGAGAGCTGGCCTGCAGGAAAAAGCGAGACCTCATCTTAAACCCGGGGCAGATGCTGAACCGTGACCAGCCCACACATGAACTTTCTGTCAAGCATTTGCTTCTTGAAGACAACAATCCCTCCAATTCTGCCTGCCCAGAATCACTCCTCATCCTCACGAGTGATGCTGTCAGACAGCATATCTGAAGCCGCAGAAGTAGACAGAAGCCAATGACTGGTCAGGGACTGGGTAGAGAGAGGGGCCTCCTACCGCGCCGGCCTGCCGTTGGGCCTCCTTCTTGGCCAGATCCTTGCTCAGTAGCTTGATGAGGTAGTCGGCTCGCGTCTGCAGCTGCTTGGCCTGCGGCTTCTTATCTGGGTCATCTGGCAGCAGCTGGAGGGGGAGGGCAGGAAAAACAACTGAGTGGATGAATCGCAGCGAGCTGCAGTGGGGCCAAGCCTCTGAAGCTGGGGTCGACTCCCACCTTGTGTGTGAGGTTGAGGTCCGGATCCATCTTTATCATTTCCCAGCTGCCATAGCCATACTCATAGATGCCGATCAGCAAGTTGGAGTCGTCCTCCTTCCCCCATTCGATGTCGAAGTGAGCCGCCTTCGAGTGGCATGGAATGGTGTACCTGCACAAAACACCCACAGGTGCATTTAAAGGGACAGGCGCCCTAAGAAACTAAAGCGACTGAAGAGGTGCTGGCTCAAAACCCAGACACTGTTCTGTTAAAGAGTGCGCTACAGCCAAAAAGGCAACGCCTCTTAACAGCATAAAACTGCATGAGACAAAGAACTAGCTTGACAAAAAGCAGCCATAGTGAATTAAACCACTCTGGGTCCAAACCTCTTTCTCTCCTCGGGGTCAGCAGGAATGGACTTGTGAAGTGGAGCCAGCTCCTCCTCGTGTGAGATGACGAGCTTGGCGTTCACCTGAACACCCGAAATCCGAAACGTTGGCCCCTTCACTTTTCCCCGCCTGCCTCCTGGAGCCAGGGGTGGGTGACATGTTATTTTACCAGTCTGAGGTAGGGCCATCATTATAGCACTCGCATTCGTACCACACAAATACACGACTTGGCACTGCAACTGATGAGGCGCGGGTAGAGAATTACCCGATGTCCTCTCCGGACCGGAGGGGTTCTCTCTCAAGGTCCTTATACATCCGTTGTGTACAGTTTCAGCCAGCCGTTTGAGGTCATGTTCAGATTTGTCCACTAGCTCTGCATCTCGCGCAATTGCGTCAAGCCTTTATGAAATAAAAACAGGAGGAGGGTGATTTCCCAGATCAGGCTGAAAAACAGACTGAGAAGGATGATGCCAAATGCATGTGCAGTACTTACCTTTCAAGAGGTCCACCAAACTTCTTGTAGCTCTTGATGAATCTGCCCCAAAAAAAAAGAACAAAAGCAGTGACCAGCGAGAAAATATATAAAATGTAATTTCATTCACCATCAGAAGAGACTAACTTAAACATGGTGAAAAGTCGTCAGCTCTCCGACTAACTTCTTACCTTCGTATTTCAGCGTCACTGAACCCTTTAATGTTCTCCCGCGGGATGGTTCGAGGTCTTCCTCGTTTCTTGGGCCGTTTCCGGTCCGAGACGGAGTCACTATCCGACCCAGAATACCTTCTGTTCCGGCTGCGTCTGCCCTCGTTCCCATTAAAGCTTATCTGAGGAAACGGGAGCAGAAAGGCACTCGTTCTTACTCAACACCAGACAATGTAAATGCTTGTGGAAAAACCAGATCGTTACGAGCTACAGAGGGCAAGCAGTAAGCGGGGCTTCAGATCTCCACAAAGGCTAACCTGCTTGGCACAGTTCCTCATGCGAGGCAGGAGGTAGATCTCCTCCAGTTCCTTCTGCCTCTCCTCCTCCTCCAGCCGTCTCCGCTGTTCCTCTGGGATGATCTCGTCCCAGTCCTTGGAGTCGCCATCACCCTCCATATCTATTTGTTCCTCTTCCATTGTTGAAAAGTTTGCCACCTGCAAGATAAGAAAATCAGTGTTCAGAGGTCGGTATGTTTTCAGCCGTGTTCTTGGTTGAAAGGTTTAGAAATGAACCGTTTTAAATGATATCCATTATTGTAAAAGTCCTGGTGTTTAATGAGAAGATGTGGTGAATGACCTTGAACTGCGAGAGCAGCTCCTCTCCCACAGTCGAAGGGCCCGGATCGTTCTCTCTCGTCTCAGCCCTCTTCAGTATCTCGTCAATATCCATCTCCTAAAAATGGACATTGACTTGGCAAAGCAAAAAACACCAGAACTGGCTTTCTAGAACATCCATCATCATCATCCTCTCCTCACCTGAGGCTCCTGCTCCTCTCCTTCTTGTTCTTTAAAAAGCTCTTCAGCACCGAACTTTAGAATAGCAGACAGCTCCTCCTTGTTGAATGGAGTGGAGCTGCAGGCACAAACAAACAAACAAACAAATAAATAAATAGACAACAGCAAATGTTTTTTTATCTGTGATTCGCCCACCTGGAAAGATCCCAGTGGGGACACTCGGTCAACGTGACCAAAGTGTGATTGCACGATCACTCACCTCGAGGGAGCAGAGCCAGTGTGTAGAACAGTCTTTCCTGTAGTGTCCATCCTCTGGATCACCAAATGGTCAAGAACCATCTTCTTCTTGGCCCTCTCAATAATCTCCTCCTCAACAGACCCCTTAGTCACCAACCGGTAGATATTCACCTTCACAAAAACAGATGTTAGATGGCCCGGGTTCCGCATACTCCAGAAGAACCCAGAGTTCATAAGCACCGAACACCAAAGGGTACCTGTTTCTTCTGCCCAATTCTATGAGCTCTGGCCTGTGCCTGCAGATCATTCTGGGGGTTCCAGTCAGAATCAAAGATGACCACAGTGTCAGCTGATGCCAAATTAATGCCAAGGCCACCAGCTCTCGTTGACAGCAAGAAGCAAAAATCCTGAAAGAGGGACAGAACGTTGACTGAAAGAACACGACACTAAACCCCCAAATTCAGCCAGACAGCCCAGGCCCAGAAGGTTAATCCTGTGAGAAATGGACAGTGACACTGTAAGCTGAGGCTTAACAGACTTACTTCAGAGTTTTCAGAGTTGAAGTGGTCCAAAGCTTGCTTCCTCATCTCTCCTTTAATAGAACCGTCCAACCTCTAAGAGGGAAGGGATATAAATAAATGGAACCACGACAACTGAATGCCAACTTACAATTTGGACAAAGAAGCAGAGTCTTACCTGAAAGAGGAACTGCCGGCTCTTCAGGTACTCAGCCAGGATGTCCAGCATCCGGACCATCTGGGAGAAGATGAGCACGCGGTGGCCTCGCTCCTTCAGCCGAACCAGTAGCTTGTCCAGCAGGATCAGCTTGCCGCTGCTACGGATCAAGTGCTGTTGGGACAGACAAAGACCACTCGCCGATGTTTCATTTGACTCCAGCTTGAGTAAAACATCTACTGAACACATCGAATGCTTCTGAACGGTGGCTAGACGACTGGGAATTTTCCCACTAGCTTGTTATGCTGTGGGTATATCAGAGGTCACATCTCACACCGCAGTGGTATCTCGGTGTAGCACCAACTTTTTGGTCAAAGAGAAACTCATTCTGCTTGGACAAGCCTTTGTCCTTCACTCCCGCACCTGCAAGGCCTCCTGTTTGTTATAAAACTCGTTGTCCTCTGGGGGTTTGATGAGGTAGCAGTGGTTACAGCATTTCTTCAGTTCCATCATGATGTTCAGGAAGCCAGAGGTGCTCCCCTTGGTACCTTTGCTAAGGGCCTTGTAATTCCGGGTTAATATCCACCTGCAACAAGAACATGACTCGAGTCACGTCAATTAAAATGCACAATGCTCCACGGTAACAAACAAATGTTTGTATGGCGGGTTTCCACAGACACACACACCACACGGGACAATACAGACGAGGTGTAGAAAACAAACGCGGCTGCTTACTTGTAGTACTGCTTCTGTATGGCACTCATCTCTACCCTCAGGATCTGCTCGACTTTCGCTGGGAGCGACTTCTCCACATCCTTCTTCACCCGGCGGAGCAGAAAAGGCTCCAGCTCTTTGTGGAGGCTGGTGTAGCCGGAGTCTCTACCTTTCCCATGCTCCTCCTCAAACAGCTCCCAAGAATGGAACCTGAGGAACAGCGAGAATGTGTCTAATCAATACCAAGTCAATCGTCAGTTAATTTTTCTTCTATTGCCAACAGTATTATTTTTGGATGTTATGGAAAAAGGCCCTAGTCACTTATCACTGGCATGTGTCAGTTTAGCGCAAGCCTACAGAAGCAACGACCCTGTGATGTAAGCCACATCAGGAGGACAGGTGACGTGGTGTGACCTACTTCTCCGGCATGATGAAGTGAAGCAGAGACCAGAGCTCTTTAAGTGAGTTCTGCAGAGGGGTCCCAGTGATCAGAAGTCTATGGTTAGACTTGAACTCTATCATGGTCTTGTACAGAAGCGAGTCATCATTCTTCAGTCGGTGGGCTTCGTCCACCCCGATGAAAGCCCAGCTCACGTTACCCAGAAACGACTGCAAGAATCGGATTACGTCGTCAGCGCAACAGAATCGTAGTCACACCACACCCCGCCATTTCAATCTGTATCAATACAAGTACGCTCGGCATGTAAAACGATGATTATCAAACAAACGCATACAACGGAGGGGCCACCCGCCATACGTTCTTTAGTAGAGCCCTGTTTATCTCGCCGCGTTAAACTGAAACCGTACGTGGTCTGACAAAAAGCAGGAGGCAGACTTCCCCATGGGCCACAGGGCTGCTGTTCACAACACCACCTGAAGAGCACGAGGGCGACACCTGGTTTTTCAGGCTAGGCCTGTGCTGCTCTGAATCCTCCAACACACAACATACTCCATTTATACCCTTCACAATCAATGTTACAAAGTCTGTTTAACGTGGTGCAACATGAAAAAAGTTTTTTTAACATCTCATACATACCAGTTTATTTTTAACATCCACATCCATCTTTTTTTTTTTTTTTAAATGAGTGACATGGCCTGCCCATGTTTTAGATATCTAGACACACTTCTCCAGGATGTATTAGTGAATGAGAGGAATTCCACTTCCCCCCATTAGTCTAGGAGGAGATACAATGCAGCAAGCCAGAAAAGCCACCTTCGACTCGTACCTTATCTTTGAGCAAAATCTCGTAAGTCGTCAACAAGATGTTGAACTTGAGCCGCTTGCTCTGGGGATGCATCCATTCGTGTGTCCTGATCTGCAGATGAGCCGATCAAAGTCAGTTTAAAATGGCACAGGCACACACCGGAGTACAGCTGATGCCATGCGAACAAAGAACATCGCAGCAAACATTAAATCATCCCTGATGAATATGGCTGCCGTCTAGGCTTCCCAGGCCAACGGTGAACAGTTGCAATGCTGATGTGGCTTGGCCACACACGGAGGTTGAGGAAGATCCATGCTGGTCCTGGGAATGCGTACCATGCTCCTGCTACTGATGTCTCCCAAATAGACCACCACGTTCATCTGGGGGGCCCACAGCTGGATCTCTCGCTGCCAGGAGGTCAGGGTGGAGAGGGGAACCACCAGCAGGAAAGGTCCATAGAGCTGGTGCTCATTGAACAGGTAGTTCAGGAAGCAGATGGTCTGGATGGTTTTGCCAAGACCCATTTCATCTGCAAGGATGCAGCTGTTTCCCCTGATTAAAAGCAAAAACGAGATGAGAGTAGGAGATGCTGAAGTGAGAGATGCAAGATGGAGGTGACGACTGAGAATGGTGCACCAGGACTGCTGGAGTTGGCAAAACAACAAGAGTAAAAAGGTAGTCTACATACTTGCACCAAGAATGAGCCATCCAGTTCAAGCTATCCAGCTGGTAGTCTCGGAGTTCCAGTCCATCTCCACCGATGTATGGTGGCTGCTTCTTCATGGGCTGAAACCTGGGCCTCACCTTTAAGACCTATGAGAAGAGTGCTAAGGCCGTGAGCAAATCCAAGGCCATCCATATAAGGACAGCAGCACTGATTAAGATCATACATTTCATCAAGCTCGCTACTTCAAGTAAGCTGATCTAGTATAGATTATACAGTCATGTCCATTCATCATCTGATCACTAATCCTGGTCAGGGTTGTAGTGGGGTTTAAAACGAATGCCAGGCAGTGCAAGACTGAGGTACACCCTGGATAGGATGCCAGGCCACTGCACACACACACAAACATAGTCACACGCTTTTATAAAAAGCTGCTTTGGGTGAAACCAAGACGCATACAAGGATTCTTGGAGGGAGAAGCAATTACCTTGCAGTCCTTGGATGGAATCGTCTTGGACTGGTTCCTGCTCATGTAGTCATCAATGCACTTCTGGAACTTTCTGGATATGAGTGCCCCATCTTCCCAGCTGCACTCAGAATAAGAGAGACCTTGCCACTTGCACAGGTAGTCTGGATAGCCTGCTGCAGACTTCTGATTTGAGTGAGCTAGACAAACAAGACAAGATGCAAGCAATCAGACAAGAGGACACTGCACAAGACTGAATAAGCTAAAAAAAAAAAAACCCATGCAGTACAACTATTAATGATAATATTCATAAATTACTATACAGACCAATTATCCTTTCCACAATTTGATACTGAGAGTGTAGGTCATCCATTAGTTCCTTCTGGCAGTTGTAGTACTCCACATCTTCAGGAGATGCCGTTTTTAACCTTAAAGAAAAAAGCAATTTGAGTTTGGCCCATTTAAAGTGACCTTTTTGACATGGACAAGCAAGTCAAATGCTTGAAAATCAACAACGGACGTCTAAACAAAGCAGTGATCCACCAGAGAACAGCAATTTGATTTATCATGAGTCCATACTTTAATATTTCACAGAATTTCAATTTTAACAACTGGAACAAAACACTAAATAAAGCAGCACCCAACCCTATATGAAGCAGTCAGATTAATCAAAAATAAACTGTATATAGCTGTGGCCTTGGTTGTGTGGAGGGGGTGTATAGAGCTATGGAACCTCGTCATTATCTCTTTGTCCCATGTAGCATATGGATGGGAAATATCATTTACACCCCAAGGTCATTCATCATGGGAGACATGCAGATCTCATTGTCTCCCTGAGCCATCATGATGATGCATGTATGCAGCCTTCCTTACAGAAACCACCACAAATGACTATATGAAGACCCTTTGGCAGTATGGTGCTCCGTTACCCAAGAAACTGCACCAGAGACATGTATACCTATACCCCATTAGCTAAAGTAAGCTCTGCTGAAACTTTTAGGGAGTATGCTAAGCAAATGTACAAAGCATGAAGGCACTCTAGCATTTTGATATTAGCTTCATTTAAAAAAAAAAAAAAACACAACAAAAAAAAACCTGAAATCATAATGCTCGAAAACATTCCAAAGCTTGACTTGAGCACAACAGAAGCCTTGAAAAGGTCCATCAGGATGTTCCAGCCAAAAATACACCGACAGCTATGGTACTGTTTGCATCAATGTGGCTCCTTACAGGCAAACACTTCACCATGTAAGCTTTGCGGTTCCTGGCAGACACAAATCTCCATTTGGCAGCCAAAGGTGTTAAGGCCTTGTTTTCAAGTTAAGCAGCTCCGAAGTCATGTGGCCGCTGCTATCAAATGACTGGAGCTTAGCAACTGAGGCACTTGACAACCATCTATAAATCTGAATTTCAATGGAGATCACTGCATTGAAATGCTTCAGGTTCAGAGCAAACCAGCCACTCACAGACCCAATACAACGCCTGCTGCAGTTAAAACACATCAGCGGTAAGTGTGAAGGGTGCCACAGGAAGCACGGGGCACAAATGAGGACACAGACCCCGACCAAGACACCAGCCCACTACGGTCTGTGCGTGCTCATTCACACGCAACAGTTTAGGGAGACCAATTCACCTAAGCCAACCATCTTCACACTGTGGCGGGAGACCATGGCATCCGATAAAAGTCAACACGGACATAGGATGAATACACTAACACCATATCCAGCACAGAGACCAAATCCACACACCAATGCAATCAAGACTGCATGTTTTGATCTGCAACAATAAACCAGTTATGACAAAACTCCACAGGTGATAAGTCTGTATTGCTTCTCACACCCACATAGCAGCAGCAGATTAACACAATCGATACAGCAAGTACACAATGAGTGTATGCTGGCCTTCGCAAGACTACCAGTGTGACCAAGCACACTGCATGAATCAATACAGCTTTCACAGGAAGCTGCTGCTCCACCCAAAATGCAGAACTCACCACTTCTTCCTCTCCTGCTCCTTCTTCTTGAAGTTGTCTAGCTTCTTCATCCCCCTGACGTTTTGCTGCTTGAGGGTCTCCTCCGTCTCCCAGGTGTTGTGTATGTGAGACCACCCTTTCCACTTGATCAGGTACTGCTGGTCTCCCAGCTCTTTGTTGGGCATGAAGTTGGCATTGGGGTCCCCGTCCATCTCCACGGCATACACTGTCGTAGTTCCCCCGGTTGCTTTGGACAACATACTAGCGTTAAGCGGCGAGTCTACTGCATGGTTTTAACATTCCATGCTACAATCAAAGATTAAAGGGCACTGGACTCTCCTAGCGGCTTCCTACCTCCTTTCCTGCCTATTCTCATGTCCATCACTTTCTCTAGAGTTTCAAACTCATCTTCCTCTGGCTGTGGAACGTCTTCCCCGCAGACCTCCACCAAGTCATCCGAATCGGTCTTCATCTCCTCATCCTCTTTGTAACTCACGTTGACCGTTGCCTGACGACGGGGCCCCGACGACTTTTTGTCATATTCGTCCTCATCTGAAGAGGAATCCGACTGTTTTTTCCTCTGTATTTTACCTTTTTTACCATTTCTGGCATTCGCCCTGAAGGAGCAGACAAGCACAAAAGGAGATGAGTGGTTTGAAGCTAGCTGAAATTTCCAGTCACTGGTAGTTGATCTCTCTTCTAAAATAGAATCTCTCAAACTCCGGGAATAAAGGTTGACTTCTAGACTCCACATGCTGAGCCACTACTTATTACTACCATGCTATCAGGGAACAGAATGGTCCTTGTTTCATAAATCAGTCCAAATATAATTGAACACTTTCATGACAGTGGTAACTGTTTTCATCTCTGAACACATTCAGAGAAGCACACTGACTTGGAAACAGCTGAACCCAATCACAAACGCTTATCTAATGACTGCAAGTATGGATTTAAACTCCACATGATGAAAGAGGAACATTGCAGAAGTCTTCCCACAATAAAGCATTTTAATATCGCAAATGCTCATATCTACATAGTCTGGCTACTTCACCATACAGCTCCTACTCGGCAGATTCACTAGTAAATTCCAGTTATGAAAACGTCCTTGGAAGCGTACCTGTTAGGTGGTTTCCGGCTTTTTACTTTGTGACTTGGCTCATAGTCTGAAACCGTCTCATCGGTGTTCTCTGCATCCTCTGATGAGTCTGAGTCCGAATCACTTCCAGAACCCGACCCAGATCCGGAATCAGATTCGGACCCTGATCTGAAAGGAGGTGGTGGAAGACAGATACCAAACATTCCGAATGAGCGCTCAGACAGGGTTTCAGAAGGCATTTATGAGAAAGGGGTGTGACATAAGCAGACGAAGATGGTGTATGGCTACTTGGCTACTTCACTGAATGACCGGACTCACTCTTTATGCTTTCGTTTCCTTTTCGTCTGACTCGACGAGTCCGAGTCGTCGCTGCTCGACGAATCCTTGAACAGAAAGAAAAACACTGTCAACCAGAAAGGAAAATGCTATTGTCAATGTTTCAGTTTAAGCACACATAAATTACATTTTACTGCAAGCATTCTGAACAAAATCATATCACTATTGTGCCCAACAACCTTATCATTCAATCTGTTGTCACGTGCTTTTTTCCTATTGTTTATGTACAGCAATAACCAACGGGAAACAGTCATCACTCAAGGAAACTATCAGTTTCACATTATCGTTACTGGAATTCTTCAGTGGAGGATAATTAAGGCACCCGCAGATATTGGCCAGACCGGAATTACATCCAGGCGTATCCGAAACACACGGCACGCCTATCAGTGCCACTATTGTCACTTCAGCCCATCCAGGATGTGGCTGCAGGGGGTGATGATTTGAGGCAGGACACTGCAGCGCCCACGCCTCGGGTGGAGCCCGGTCCCCGAAGTACCTCGTCCGAGTCACTGTTAGACGAGCTCCGCTGCTGCACCTGCTGCTGTTTCCTGAGCATAGCTGACTGCTGCACAGCCAGAATACTGGGGTTCGATTTCCAGAACTGCGACAGGGAGAGGAGGGACGGATGACAAGACAAGACTCAAAGGCGGTCCGACCGCCATTCAGGAAGGTTCTACAGAAGACGCTTACATATAAGCGAATCACCTTCCAGAAAAATATCTGTATAGCACTTGTCAAAACCCTAAGAGGTTTGTATTGGGAAAGACAGAGGACACAGATAAAGTCGATCAAGTAGAAACGAACTGCCACTGCAGGTTTTTTTAAACTGAGATGGTTAAGATTTACACTTTCTGTAAATAGTTTATGTAAACAATACATAGCTTTCTATGTAGCCCTTACCTCCGCCCCATCGATCTTGACAGTTTTGTTTTCCTGTTGGTTCTTCTCTTTAGACTTCTCAGAGTCGGAATCTGATTGACTGCCAGAGTCAGAACCGCTTCCTGAGTCACTGCTCTCTGATTGGCTACTGCTGTCACTGCTGCTGCTACTGGAGCTTGAGCCCGACCCAGAGCCGGATCCAGATCCAGAGTCGTCATCGGAGTTGCTGCTGGCACAAACCCGCCACAGACAGTTCAGTTTGTTTCCCCCAAAGCAGACGCATGAACAAGACCCATTGAGAACAGCACAGCTTTAGGTTCTGTCTTGTTAATCTGTCCCTGCTGGAGTCCTTAAACATGTTCACCTACTAAATTGCCAAAATGCATCTGATTCAAGATGACATCGGCAGATGTGCCATCATTTGCATGGATCGCTTCTGTTTCTCCTGATGTCGCATAGACTTTGTAAGAGTAGTACCAGACTAAGATTCATTCACAAAGAAAAATTCTAAGTCAGTCAACAAGCTGCAGATTTTAGGAAACGGCCAAGTAGGGCATGCATGTTCCCCCAATGACAGCCAGTAGCTGAACGGTGGCCCCTCGTGACACCCATGCTTCCAGAATGTTCTACCCCCTGTGGATTTCAGAATCCTCCCCAAAGTGGTCCGGAGGCAGTACACTAATGCGCTTTGCAGGGGTAGGCCAACAAGCCCAAGGAAAAAAATCTAAACCAATGATGGGAAGACTGATTTTACGCTGTCGAGATTGTGTTTCCATTTCAAAAAGCATGCATTACACAGACATGCTTCACACGCAATTGATCATGACATATAGATGCTGATTTCAGAGATGCATATCAGACATCCAGAATAACGACACAATAAGGAGTTCAACAAAGGAGTGGAGAGAACTGTTTAAGGTGGCTCAGTGGGCAGCACTGTTTCCCTACTCATCTGAGACTGGTGGTTTGAGTCCCACCCCTCCCCTGTATGTATGAATATGCACCACCTTCCCATGTCATGTGGGTTTCCTTCCACACTCCGAAGACACGCGGGTGGGCTAACGGGTGCCCTTGAATCGCCAGTGGTGAATGCCCTGTGACAGACTTTCTTCCTGTCCAGGCTGTTCCCCTGCCCAGTGCTGCCTGGGACAGGCTGCCAGAAACCCCTCAACTCTGTCCAGGATAAGAAGTTGCATGACTGATACATGATGGCAGTTCACAATGCATCACAGATTGCTTCTGTAATAATAGTATTTTGCCAGCTGCTTGTAAAAACCAAATTTGTGAAATAAAAATGATGTCATTAAGTCCAGCAGAGCTTGTTTCAGTGCGGTGCAGTGCTGCAAGTGAGCTTGAGCAACTGCACACGAACATAAACACTACAAGAAGCCAATTTAGTGGTCAACGAATTTTATAAAAGCGAAAATTAGCAAACTACCGTTCGCAGGCATTTGCATGACTTAAGATTGAAAAGGTAAACAACACAGTATTTATTGAGCACACAAAGGTACATATCTTAATTGCCAAATTTAGCAAGCTCTCAAATGAAAATGAATTGTTCCTATAAGCCTTCTGGTCCTGCAAAAAAAAAAAAAGCCTACTATCAAAAATGAGCATCAGCAAACTAATTTGGCATTTTATGAATTAAACCCGGAAGCTTAATTATAATAAAATGGCAATTATTTTTAAGAATTATATTGCTTAATTAAAGCTTGACACCACGATAGCATTAAGAGCACCAAGTGAAACAGGCCCCCATTCAGGACCGAGCCATGTGCTTACTCTGTCAGGCACTGACAACACTGTTCCGGGGTCAGTGAGCTCTCCTGAGACCAGAGGTTACAGTTAGCCAGTCAGCAGCAGTCGTGTTAATTAATGACTATTCCACTGCAGACCAACTTCCTTCCCATTTTGGGGTTATCTTGGGCTGAAACTGTTAGCACATTACCAGCTTTGGTGCAGGTGATATCAGCGATGAGGGAGAGTGCGCAATAAACAGCATTTTCAAAAGGGAAACTATTGAAGATTATCAGCATTGTTCTTTACCTAGTAATAGCACGAACCTACATATTCTTGTCTGACTGGTAAGAACGTGTTCAACTTCTGAAAATCTGAAAGACCACACAGTAAAATATAACCCAGTTTTTAACTGAAGAGTTGATAAACCTCTGAACTCAAAACACACCACAATACAGTACGAGAATAATTGATTTTGAGAACAGAATGTTTTCAATTAGATTTAACTACTCAAAATCAAAGACTGACACTGAAGCTAGAGACTCTCTGTTCAATAAACCATCAAATTAAAACAAGCCATGCCAGTGCTAATAAGTAACATTTCAAACACACTTCACATTTCGATCCAGTGAGCTGCTGGAGAAGGGTCAACGGTCTGGAGTCGTTTTTGAAATTACCTCGATTGTGCACTGCTGTTGCTGACACTTTCGTCTTCACTGTGTCCATCCATCTCAGTCTCTGAAACGAGGTCTTGGTGTGATCCAGTTACTTCAGGTGCTCCTGCTGGCGTGCACAAATGCCCTTTGTTCAGTGTAGTTCACCTGCAAAAAAGACACTAAATGTCCCACTGCACTCAAGACATTTTGAGAACTGCATTGTTGCATTTCAGCATCTTATTTTCTAGCTCCGATGACCGAGTTAATCTTCGGGGGATGTATTTTCTTTTTTAGATAGTCAGCAATTAGAGGCAACATTTCATTAAGAATGTCTATTAACAATAACATCAGGTTGGTACTCAAGTAATCATTTGCTTTACATGTTATGAAACTACTGATTAATCCATTGTCAGTCTTGACAGCACGCCAATAAAGAAATCAAGAAATACTGGTGATTATTGTGACAAGCTTCAGGGAAAACACACATTTACCAATTAGCAAATGCTACAGACCATTTACGTTCACACATCTGAATCTGCATGCGGCATAATAAACCTTGCTAACTTGAATTAATTTTCTCCATTTCTTTGTTGTATGTGTCAACCAGGCACCGTATAATTACGATGCTGAGCATAGGGGCTCAACAGGAAAACAAAGATTCAAATGCACCAAAAGAATACAATGAGTAAGATGGGAAGTTTTTGCATCTTGTACTCCATAAGAGACACACGTGTGTATACAAGTGAGAGCAGGTTTAGGGGTCAGAGCACATGGTCAGCCAGGAGCCTTGGCGCAGTTGGGGTTAAAGGCCTCCTCCAGGGCCCAACGGTGACAATGAGATTCAATCCAGGGACCTTCAAAACCTGAGCACAGTCTCCTAGCCTGCAGAGCCAGACATCACCCCCAATTACAACAGCTAATATTCAAGTAACCTCATTTTTTTTTTTTTTTACACTGTCCCAACCACCACTGCACAAGAGTATATTTAACAGAAATTTTCCACATCAGAATCTATGCTAAATGCTAAAGCAAGCTGCTACACTCTACAACATTTAGTAGACAGCAGCAAATGCTGAAAGGATTAGCATTAGGTCATTGTTTCATTTAGCAAAAGGCTCCCAAATCACACCGCTGGTGTTCTTGTGTATTTGGAGCTCGATCAACCTAAGCACTTAAACCACTTAAATATTTACTTCCCCGACTTCAGTCATTAGCATTGCCTCCTGTCACTGACGCTTTAACCTCTGAGAGCTGGGCCAGCAATACCCACAAGCCCTCCAGGATCAGCCGTACCTGATGGAACAGCTTTAATAAACAGACATTTACGGTCTCAAAGAAGCACAAGACCAGGATCAGATTCAGCGGATGCACTGGAGTTCTAGCCTCCAATAAATATAACAGCTATTATTCTGCACTTCCAGTAACAATACAGTAAACAACTTCAGACAGTTTTCATTTTACCACCTCACATCTAAACAACCTGCACTGGCTAAAGAATCACAGTGCAGTATCAAACTACCTTTAACCAAATACTCTGTATATTTGTCATTTTCCATTGGCTGTCTCCTAAAACACTGGACCTTTAAAAATGAGTTCATGGACTGCCACAGCAGATATCGGCTTGTTTGCTAAACAAATTATTTATTATTTATATATTTTTCCCTATTTATTTTCCTGTATAAATCTCTCTGACACAGGGACTGCACTTAATTTCGTTGTACCCGTTACAATGACAATAAAGATATTCTGATTCTGATTCTGAAAACTCTGCTGCGCAGTGTTTCAGGAATTAGGCACTATCTGGCATCATCTTTATAGAGAAATGCCTAGCATTTAGTGAAAACTGACTACTAAGGTATTCTAGGAACAATCCGCTTTTACAGCATGGAAGCGAAGAAAAATTATTCAGCCAGAAGATTTTATTTACATGAAAAAAATCATTTGAAGCTTTTCCATTTAAGTGAAACATTTTCCCAAATAGACCCCACCTACTTAGTGAACGCTGGTCTTGAAATTGACGGTCTGCGAAATAAGAATGTTTCTATTCCCCTTAGGTAATAATGCTGTATGATGACCATTGTAACTGTCACCTGTTAATCAGCTATAGTGAAGGCCTGCAGGTTAGCAAATTTCAAACAGGAAATGCACAAACACCTCATGCCGTCCCTATTACCGAGATGGGAAGTGAATACCAAGCAAGGCAGATTTGGTTCACCTTATTAATAAAATGTGCACTGTTTCCCGCCATGTGGATTACAGCCATCAGCCAGAAGTTTGATACGATTCAGTCTGCAGATCTCATCACGCAGCATATTAACTAGCTTTTCATAGCCCAGATGACTTGTGGCAAATAAAGGATTAAAGCTTGACACACTGATTTATGTTATGCATGTGAACACTGCTTTAACAGACTGGCAGCAGATATCCAGGATGGCGTCACTTAAGAGATACTAAAATATTCTTCAAACATCCAGAATGAATCTTAAAACAAAATTCCTCACTGGAATAGCACAGTAAAAATTCCGGCTCTCTGATCAAACCACTTCACACAAATTCTTTTGGAGGCACAGAAAAATCATCAGATAATCATAAGCTACATTTAATATCTAGGTTTTCCTTTTTTAAACACGCATGCATGAGGCAGGATATAATGGAATAAATCAAACTGATTTAACACAGAATTTCCTGTTTTAAACCATTGCCTGAGTTTATCACTTCAATCACTGTCACCTACAAGGTACACAAATTACAAGCATCCAAAACTGCTTGTGTCCCTACTTAAAACACAAACCTAACAGTACCTGATTCAGCTACATTACAATTAAACTGGACAAAAAATTGATTTAGTGTTTAAAGCAATAAAACGAAAGTACGCAACCTCTTCTCACAGACGCCCCAGTGCACTCCTTTTCATTTAAGGGAAACGGCTCATAATCAAATCATAGCCACCATGCTCATCAGTCATCGCCACAAATGACATTCCTTAATATTAAAGAACAATTTTAATCAGTTTTCTAAATATTTTAAACACCATGATAGAAACTATGGTATTTTTTAGCCTCACTAAGCAGAGTTATCTTAAATATGCAAGAAGGGGAGAAGGTGTAGTATTTGCTCAATTCCACACAATGTGATTCGCTTCTTAAAGGGCGCTGACCACATTTACTGTCCTGCAATATTCAAAGTATTTCCATTTCATTTGATGGACTTAACAAAAGCGGTCGGTTACAAACGTGTCCATTCAAATGAATGACAAAGCCAGAAAGTTGAACCAATTCACTCACTCATAGCCCAGCACTGCATGCCAAAACACGAATGTATAACACCCATTAAGCAGCAAAACAGCTGAACAGATTCACAAGGACCAGTTAAACAGTCATAATGCACAGAGGGGGAAAAAAAAATCTGGGAAATGTAATCAGTCTGAACAGAAAACAATGGTCAAAGTTCACAATTTCATAGGAAACCTAACATTTTCTAGAATGGATGCAAGTTGGCCCCTTCTAATAAATGCGGCTGCTCTGCTCACAGCATCTGTATGAAAGGGACTGCTATTCTGCCAGAGGCTTCCAACAAGGGGATGTTCAGGGCAAAACTGCTCAAATACAAACAGCGGAGCATTTCAGCATGCAGTCCAACAGAGCAACTCCAAGCATGTCTTCAGCACAGTGCTGGACATACTGTTCTAGAAATAGTCTGCCGCTTCAAACAGACTAAAAAAGATTATGAGAACTGTAATGTCAGTCTTACAAACTGGTCAGACTCCAAAATAAGAGAGGCTGAACTGACGTAGCTATATAGTATAGAAGAAACTATGCAAATTAATGTACACCCATCCATCTTCCAAAGGCCAAGCAGCACAGGGTCACAGGGATCCTGGAGGCTATCCCAAAAGGCACAAGGCATGGGTACACTGGTCAGAATACCACATGACTACAGAAGCAGCACACACACACAGAGGACGATTTAGAGATAATATTCACAGGTGATGTTATAGGTGAATTATATGACATATTCTTGTAAATTGCTGCAATTGACTGGAAGGGACAGAGTTAAAGCCTGACATTAATGTTTTCCCCATGTAAAAGTTACAAAGGACGTTTAATGGCTCAGGTTCTAGTGGTGGGGTTCAGTACCTTAAATTCTACATCAGCAAAATCAGAGCAAGTCCTCAGTGTTAAAAGTGAACTGGGATGTTGGAAAAGGGATTCTATGAATCTTTCCTGCCGTGTTAATGAAGGAAACGGGCCCTAAATTATTTACAAATGTGATTTTCACATCATATCCCTCCAACAGATACAGAACCTAAAATTTTCTGTGGAGTGCGTTTGAAGGATGTCCTGCCCCACTCAATTGAAATACATATTTGATGATTTCACTTAACTTGAGGCAGGTTTTCTGTTCTCAATAAGAACACTTTCATTGAATCGGTGTGGATCCATAATGCACAGCGGTGATGGATGACAAGCTCGAGGCAAAAGACGTGGAAGAAAGCTATGGGTCAACAAAACAACAATTTTTATGTCACCCCTTTTCCAGTTCCTTTGCAAAATCATCTGTTTTACATCACCTCTGAAACATATTTCCTTTCCAGCACTATTGCACTATGCAATTCAAAGCTCCCAGTAGTGGAATGAGATTACAAGCAACAATTGAGGTGTTTCACACGGGAAAAATATTGCTTCCCTCTTCGTTTAAAAGGGCATATTTCACTCAACAGGCACCTTATTGCGAAAACCATTTTGCTGGAACTATGCCGCCTTGAAACCGATTGCAATTCCGCTGTAGGGCAATCTGACGCCGTCAGGTGATATACCGTGCGAGCAAAGATGTCCCAAAGTCACATTTACCATCCTGTTCAACCTCAAGCACTGCAAAGTGTTCAAACGGGCCGGCTGGAAGGCGCAGGTGGAAATTGTGCAGGATCCACATTTTTATCACCGTGCATATGGTCAAACGAAAAGACACATCTTCATTTCCCCGATGGACCGGTGTGGGTGCAACGCAGGCAAGGGGAGATTCGGCCGAGGACCAGCCACACACACACACACACACACACACACACACACACACACACACACACACACACACACACACGCAGCACGGCTACATTTTAGCCAAATCTCACGATTATGCCTCGGTTGTTAGCCTTAGAAATTTATAGCAGCCGTTCAATTATTCATTTTCCCCAAAGGCAGCGATCCGTCATTGCCCAAACGAAGTGGCCAGCCAGACAGGTAATTTAATTAGCATTAACTCCCATTCGCTTAAACGCATTCCTTTTGAATAATTGTGCCTTCGTGCCATTAACAGGCATTTAAAAAAATAAAAAATAAAAAGACTAATCGATGCCTTCGTTTGTTTTTAAGCCAGGCTGAGGGAGCCGCATTCAGGCCGGCCTCCTCCACGGTCTCCCCGGGAACTTCCAGGCCGAATCGAAACGCCGTTCGGCGCGTATGCATCAGCGCCTTCGGACGACGGGCTTGAATAGGATCGGCGGCCCGATCTAAGCCGCGTCTCCCCATAAGCACCTCGGCCCGACGTGGGGCCCGGACACCCGGCTCCGGCGGCCAGCTTCCCTCCGCTTCCATACCCGCGCTCCTCATGGTGACGATCTACGGCGGCGATGCTACCGAGCAGACCGAGTCTCTCCCCCCCCCCCCCCCCCCCCCCCCCCCCCCCCCCCCCCAACCGCAACCCCCCACCCCCCCCGCACCGACACCCCCCCCAGCAGGCGCGCGCCACCCGTGGCGA
>JAACJT020000095.1:529803-564472 GCA_009936485.2 Gymnarchus niloticus | reverse complement strand
ACGAACAGACACAGCACACTACGACACGGACACAAAACGAACAGACACAGCACACTACGACACGGACACAAAACGAACAGACACAGCACACTACGACACGGACACAAAACGAAGCCTCTGACGTTGCAAGGAGCTTGCAAGTAAAGAGAAGGTGTCTTCCTCGTAATCAACATTCCGGGACACGCTGACGTTAAGGTCATCGATGAAGGGATCGTTCTCCAGGTCGGCTTGGAAGGACACCTTGGAGCAGCAGTTGGTGTCTTGCTGTTCATCATGTGTTGCCGAGTCTCCGGATGCTAGCCAGCAACATTTTGCTAAAATGCAAAATGATGTCTACCTTTTCATGTCTCCTACTCAAAATCACAGACGAGGCCACTGAAGCCTATCGGCATCGATTTTTTTTTTAAGTTTTCCACGCATATGACTGTCATATGTCATATCTATCGCACGAAGAAGTCTTCCACACAAAATATAAGTCAACTTCTCTGCTTATTTCATCGGGGTCTGGTGATGTGAATTTCTTAGACTTTTTTCCCCCCTTGCTTTTCAAAGATTGAGACGACATTTGAGACATTGTTGACATGAAATGCTGCCCATTTACAACCAAAGCACGTCAAATGGATCCCAAACACCAGCTATTAAAAAGGGTATAACCTTGGAGCATTTATCATTGCATCAGGTCTAAATGCTTAAAAGGCATTTAATTTTAATTCGGAACTGAAAGCACACTCAAGGTTTGTACTATTAATGGCAACAATTATTAATGATGCTTATCCGTTTTACATCAAGCAGTTCAACGATTAGGCTAATCCGTCTTCGCACGTCGAAGATCATCATTAAGCATCAATTTGATATCACTCATCTGCTCGACATGCAGGAAACAAATTCATCATCAGGGCAAATACTGGAACGTCGATGCATCAAATTAAGCACTACCACCATGCTTAAAACAGGACAAAAATTTCTTACAGTGAGCAGGTGTAAGCAGGCCGATTTCAGAATTACATTTTCAGCCCCCATTTGCATCTACAAAATTCATTATTAGCAAAAAAAAAAAAAAAAAAAGAAGAAATGTTCACAAGGCTTTTGGGCCGATAAGCCTTGTATACAACCTTGTATAATCCTAGTATACAACCAGGGTTGTCGAATGTCAGGTTTGATTTCGTTTAGGGTCTTCATCTATGTTTTCATGTATTTTGCAAAATCAGCACATCAAGGACGATAACCATCCACACGGCTGAATTATGTCTGTGGAAACTGTACTTATTTTTCTGAAGATATCTGCTGAGCGAGAAATGATACACGAAAGAGAGGCGTAACAGAATAAAACAATATGGCACTGTTTCGTAGCGATTAACTTATTTTACTCAAGATTTACTTTATCTCTGGGCCACAGGCGTACGATTCGAAACCAAAGACCGTTTAGATGGATGCAATGAAAAAAAACAAAACAAAAAAAAAAAAACACGAGATACGAGCATAAAATTGCGGGTGGATTTTAATCAATCCGAAACGCAAAATTCTGCTTGGGGAACAAATGAGTCACAAAATTTTTTTCGCCCCCTCAGCTATGAATGCGGTATCAATTCGAGCATCCAGTCAGCATTATCTGCCACTCTCTCCTTCAGTCCTTCATTTCCCCACTTCACCGTTTTTATTCACGTAGTCGTCGTGCTAAGAGTTCATTAAAAGTTTTGGCACTTCCTCAAGGTCAAACAGACCAAATTCCATGCAGGCCAGCAGCCTTTTCCCACACCGACTGTCGCTCGTAGCTACGACACTTGGTACGGGTCGACTTTCAAGCGCCACCATCGAGAGTACTTTCCAGTGAATTTGGAAGCAAAAAAATATTACTAACTTAAAATTACCCTGAAACCCCAGAATCACAAAAGGATCTGTTTTACTGAGAAAAATGCCTGCAAATCAGTACAATATCAGGCCTTCATTTTTCATGACTGGAGCATCACAAATGTATTGCTTGTATAAGCCAATAAACCAAATCCAATGTTCAGCCATGCATCCATCTTCCCACCACCGAGGCGGTACGAGGGTGCGTGCAAGACCCTGAAGCTTAAATCTTGAGCAGCACAGAGGGCAAGACGGGGGAACGCCCTGGAGGAGACCGCCAAAGTGTGCAAGAAATGTGAAATGCCCCAAGGCTTTCACACCCCTGTTAGACAGTGTTGATTGGGTCATTAAACAGTCATATCTATTCAGGATACCCCATAAAAATTAACTAGCTGAATCAATCACACTAAACTGTGAAATACAGGTGCAGAGAATGGGTCTACATAATTGACGTGAAATACCCAAGACGAGTTCCAGATGTTAGCCAAAATGCAGAGCGCCCATCTTCCCCGCTATCAGTCAAGATTTTGGCTATGACAAATAGTCCAATATAAATTTGGTGTTTTCATCATAACTTCTAATAATCACTGACTGACAGTAGCTGTCCATAATTCCCTCTAACAATTTACAAATCAGTGTTTATATACAACTTCCAGGCAGGCTAACACATTCTCACTTCCAGTTCAGTTAAATATGGCATTCTGTAATGATGTCAAATCTGCCACCACATTGAAATTCTGCTGCCTTATTTTCCCAATCTTAATTCTCCTCTATTCAAATAGGTCAAGCCGGGTGTATTAGCATACCAGCGAGGGGCTCTGTTACAGTCACTCCACGATCTCATAATATCTGTTAATATTGTTTGTGTTTTTGCATTCTGGAAAATAAATATACCGCAAGAGCTTTTCACTTCTTTAAGAATCTAATTAGAAACGTTAAATTCTGGACAAAGCTGCCAAATTTGACCCTGCAGCCTAAAAGGTCATAGGTCGAAGCCTCTGAGGAACAAATAATCCAGGGGCACGTTTAGCTCGGTCCATGATTTGCTCAGTGGGACCCCAGTTCTTCAATGGCCCAGTTACATATATAACGTCGAGCCCGGCGTTTCTGTGCGAGGGTGTATCGACTCTAGGTGGGACGGGCATGTTCTCCTCCGTCGGAGTGGAGGTGTAGAAGCAGCAGAACTGGTCAAAAGAAGGTTTGCGTCCACGAGAAAAAAAATGAAGAAAACTTAATACAGGTTCACTACGAAACAGTGAAAACTGAAGAGTACACTTTACAATTCACATAGGACATTCACAGGGTAGCTGAATTTATAAACACCTTATGTACAATTAGCCATTAACGAAGCAGCATACGGCTTTGCCCTGTGCCTAAAAACGCACCTCTTCAGCCTGGACATGGCGATTCGGGCCGGACGGACGGCGTCTGAACCGCTGGGCCAGGATCGTAAGCTGACAGCAAGGCCGGAAGAACCACAACATGAGCCAGCGGAGGTCCTACACCGACGGAGTCATGGTTCCTCATTCGCGGGCGGCACCAGAACAGACTGGTCTTAAACGTCGCTTGGGTGTCCGCAGATGAGCAGAGGCAACCTGCCACTCGCGTCTCGGCTGTTCGGGGGTCAGCAAACTAATTACAGTATGGAACAGCCGTGTCCGGTTGTCCATTAATGCCATGACGACACCATGAACTTCAACAATGTTAAAGTCAAGATGGCCACGTCCGGGTCGTTTGTACAGAAAAGGCAGAGAAAAACAGATACAGATACCAACATAACAAAAGGGAACTTATCCATCTCCTCCTCAGTCTCTCCATCCAATCACCTTTATTGGCAAGAGTCTCCATGTGGAGTCAAAAGGAAAGCAGAGTAAGAAAATTATTTTGTCATTTCTCTACATTTTAAAATGCCTGTGAAGCACTTTGTAAACCCTGTGGTTGAAAGTGCTATATAAATAAAGATTGAATGATTGATTGACTGATAAAATCATAACACTGCCCTACAATCCCACATGCTTTAAAGCACCCCTCTTCCCTCGAATGTTGGGTGCAGCAGAGTCAGCCCTCTAAACCCTCAGCCCATTCACCAAGTTGGATAGCCCCAAGACTACACCTGACTGAGGGAATGTGCACGGCATACAGAAGAAGTCGGGGGAAAACCAGGATATGGAAGTTATGCGACATTAACAACGTGTCACATTGAGCAATCAGTGACAAGATGGAAACCTGCACAGGGCCACTCTCACGCTTTTCATGTCAGACTTACAGACTGTGATGCGTATTGTTGATGAAGTACAGTTAATGAAAATTCCATGGTCTATTGAATAATAATAATAATAATAATAATAATAAAAAAATGCATTCTAAAAGTATACCAAGGTTTTTATGATTGAAACTAACATGACAAACAGGGCAGATAAGATCTTGTCAGTTAAAGAGGAAAACATCTCCTACCCAGAACGTCGACGTAAGTTTAGTGTTTGAACGAAAGAGAAAAAAGAAAGAAAAAAAACCCCCAAAAACCGCAGGTCCAACAGTTTCCAGTCATACCTCACTACAGATACTGAAATGCTAATCAGGTTTAAAATATTCTCCTTTCAAACCTCACAAAGTGGATACAATTGCCATCTTCTCATCGATTAAAGACACACCAAAGTGTTTTATGCTATACGCGTGCAACATAATTACACCGTGCTTGTGGCACCATAAAAATCGGTTTGAATGAAGATACGCAAAGCAAGCGTCACAGGAATCGCTGGTGGAAACGTACGGATCTGTGATTTAACTAGAAAAACCATCAAATGAGCAAGTAAACAAGAGACACTTCCTGTGCAAACTCAAAACATCCTCAGATGGGCAAATTTCCAGACTAGACGTGTTCATACAAGAGACGATTTACATTCCTTCCTTGAAGAAGGCATCCCTTGAGCTCGGCACTGCACACCCATAAATCTTAACCTTATTGAATACTGAAGAATCTTGAAAGTGTACTTATATTGACTTGAAGGTAGATTCCTCCAATACTCGTTCCCCTACAACATGCAGCCGGATAAACCCAGAACGCTCAGGATCTATGGTTGACAGAACTTTGTCATTTCTAAACCAGCCTTGTGGAGAAGCCCAAACATGCTTTTAAAACATGACACCAGTTCCATAAGTAATAGCTTAAAAAACATGCATGAGAACAAAGCTTCTATCATTCTACTAGCAAATTTGAAGTGTTTTGAGGGTTCGACACACAAAAAAGGCTTGTTGAATTAAATAATGGTTAAATTATGATTGCAACACAGCCAATTTACCCAGCAGCTACATAGAAAAACTGTTTCATTGTAACTGCACCCATTTATTAGAAATGATGATAATAAAACATGAAGCCATGATCAATGGCAGGCAGAAAACAGGGGTAGAGCAGTAAATCGGAGATCCTAGGTCTGATCTGGAATGGCCAACTCATTCTATATTCAGAGCAGACAAAGGAGAGTGAGCTTCCATCCCAACACAATTGCCATGGGCTGGACCAACTGCAGGAGTCCAGCATGCACCTATGCAAGTTCAGTTTTCCCCAGGGGAAGATGCACCAGTCAGAGATCGAATCACCGGCGACATGCAGATCAGCAGAGTCGGCATCATCTGCATTAGCAGAAGCTAAAGAAGGCAACGTTACCCTGCGACTTGGCTTCCCTGATGTTCCTCACTTCTTGTTATTTCTTTTGTCTCATAGAAAATCAAGAGAATGCTTATAGTACAGATAGTCCACCGTTTCCGTGAGAGGCGCATGTCTCGGGTGACGTTTAATGAAATCCCGTTAAGATTCTTAATTCTGAGCTTTATTAAGCCTGGCTTCTCGCCTCCGCCGTCACGCGCTCCTCGCCGCCGCTCGCCTTTCCCATCACTTACTCAGCAGCTGCACGCGAAGCGCAGGCTGACGCCCCGCTCCGTGATTGACGCGCCACGCCGTCCAATCGCGTCCGCGAAGCAGCCCCGCAATGCAAATGAGGGCCGCGGCCCGGCCGATGTGATTGGTCGTGCGGCGCCACTTTGTGTTGGAAGTTGTGCTGCTGCTAGTTGGGTCGGCGTCGGTCTCGAGCGTGTCTCGACTGAGAATCTGAGCGCCGTCTTCATATGCGTGGACAGGCCACTTGAACCAGTTTTGACACCCCGTCTATTGTCCTGACACGATCATGCTGCTGCTAATTCAGTTGGTAATTGCATGAGAAATTACATAATGGAATACATGCAAAATCCCAGCGACGGCCTAATCTCAAATTAAAATATATAAACATCGTATGAGAATAGAGAAAGATACTGTGTTTAATCTTTTAATCAGATTTGAGAATGTTTCCTTCATATGGCCTTTTAACGAATGAGTATTTCTAAACAGCCACGCAGATTGCATTTCAAAATTCATATTACATCTGAGCAATAATTTATACATATATGTGTGATCCAAGCAGAAAATTTGACGCCTTAGTATCAGAAAAAAAAAAAAAAAAAATGAAGATTTATGACCAGTGTCTCTGCAGCGAAGTCTTTCATGGCAGGTGTACAAGACTTAGATAGTTAAAGCTTTATCCGAATTGGCAGCAGAGAACGGAAATAATTATGCAAATTAATAAATAATGTTTTTAGAGGGTCACTGTGGCTTCTTCAACCGTTACTTGCTGCCCCTAGATTTTCATAATAACCGCAATCTCGTTTTGTCAAGTGTCCAAAAAAGAGATTATGCAACTCTAGATATTTCTCTGAGAAAGGTGTGTTTCTAAGCAGATGACCGCTGGTTGTACTTGAAGAGTATCTGAATCGGACCAGTTCCCCACTATCGAGTTGTTTATTTTCATATTTAGTAATCCACGCGACTCCGATGAAAACAAGTGGAAGGTTGGATATTTAAGAGTTTGTGGACACTCCAGCTGTGGCACATCTGTATCTCATTTGGCAGAAGCGACATCTCCTTTGACCTTCTTTTTAGACCAAGGTTGGCCAATTAAAATGGACTATCAAAGCTTGCTTTTAGGAAATTGGAAAGTGTTAATGGAAAAGTGTAGTGTAGCCTAGGGTTTAGGGATCTGCACTCCTGTTCAGAAGGTCAGAGATTTAAAACCTGTGGCTGGAAGAGCAATTATATCTCTTTTGGGCCACTGAGCTAGGCCCTTTACCCCAGCTGATCCTGGGGTGTTGGCTGGCTGTCTATTTCCAAACTTTCCCTTCATACACATTGCTTCAGAAAAAAATTAATGCAATGCAGTTGTAGGCATTCACATTTAAAAGGGTCAGGCCGAAATGCTAATAAAAGTATAATGATAGAAATGTGACTTTAAGGCCTATCCCTTTAAAAGACCTGGAATAATACCAAATTGGTTTTGAGTGGTTTATTCCATTTCTGGATCATATTTAACAAAGGTGAGCTCATGCAGAGAAAAATGATAAAGGGGTAGTCTTCTAGTACATGGTGATCATAGAAAATGGTGGAAGAAATGACAGGTGGAACAGAGAGCGAAGCGACAAGGCTTAACTCAGTGGTAAGCCATCACAAAAATGACTGGAGAGAAACACGAGGACAACTGGAATCCAGCAAGGTCAACTGAGCAACAGCCAAGCTTAAGAGAATTCGACGACAGAAGATGAATGCCATCTTCATCTGGGTTTTGGATGAAATGAATGGCAACACTATATGCTTATTAAACAGGAAACCCAGGGACTCAGAAAAAAAGTGAAAAAATAACCTTAAATTAAAAAAATAGCCTCGTAAAGGTCTAAAAGAGAATACTTTGACGGAACGGCTGGAAGGATTGTAGAGTAGCAGGCCAGTGAGCAAGGATGCAGTCGTAGCCTACTCAGCCCATTTTCAGGAAGATGCAGTCCGACGCTACCTGGTAGACATGAAACTTAAATGTGTTTTATGAACAAAACACACAAACAGAAACACCAGATGATCCTTAAAGACTCAAATGCCATGGCAACTGGCTCCGTATTCGCTGTCTGCTTCCCTCCCTATCTGCTCACCCAGCTGGCCTTCTTAACTCTGTCAGAGTAAACTCTCTTCGCCTCATGCCACCTGGGAAACATTGTTTGTAGTACTAACACAGTCTGGCCCAGGCAGTCTTTAACAAATCTAGTCCTGTGCTATGATAGTGTCCTCATCTTGGGTTATGATAGTCTATGAACATGGAAACCCTGGACTGGAAATGATGTTAACAGAAACTGATAGTTGATGGACATCGTTCTGATGTCTGGTTTGCTGTACTGCTTTGAGTTCTTAAGATTTTTTAGTCAGTTTTACAATTTGTTACTCCAAATTTGGCTCCATTTTAAAATTGACGTTTTTTTTTTTAGTAATTTGTTGCATAAACCTTGCTGTTCAACATCTCTGTTCTTTTCTAATGTCAGAGTCACACCCCACAACCTACCCCTTCGTGCTGCTTTGTGGCACTGTAATCGTATATCCGTGATACGGCATTTGGACAGGGAAATATAATTTGATTTAACCACGCGTGTTCGGTAGTGTGGTTAAATCGTGGGATGATCCCATTAGCCTAACCATTTTGGTGTTCAGAGTTGTGAGATGAATATATATGAGGCGATTTGCACAGCTAGCTGTTTGTCTTCTAGAAATTTCCATGTTCTCTTACCACCAAACACCTAGACGCCGGGGAAATGTTGGGGTGGAGGAAAAAATGCCACAAGAGTGAATCATCGAATCAATTAACCTGTGAATTTAAAGCCGTACCACAAATATAATAAAGAATCAAAGAAGCTACAGGAATCACGAATAGACTTGGGCAGAACTGTCCTTTTCAGGAAGCTCGCAGCCAGTCTGACAGGAGGAAAACCCAGGGGGAGCCAGAAATAGAGCAGGTAAACCTGCGGGTGTGAGGGAGATTGCGGAGAACCACTCAGCGCTCTACTTGATGGATGACCAGGACCTGGCTCTCTGTGACGGCTACCGAGAGTCATCAGAAACTGACACCGCCGACTGCCAGTCTGTGACAGCCATGCCGTGATGGACACACCCGAGGGACCTCGCATTCATTAGGCGTCGCCCAACGGAACGATAAACAATTTGTCCTGCGAAAGCTAACGATGACACCTCTATGGAGGATGTTCTCTTTATATACCAAAACGGTGAAGGTTTTTAGCTTACATGTATAATAAAACATCCAGTCATTACGTGTAGCATTAACGAAGGCTAAATTGTATATATTTGTACAGTATGTGTGTGTGCACCAGTTTTACATTGTGGAAGATGAAAACACATGACATCCTTCATTTTTAAAAGTGTGGTAAGTGATGTGTATGGATACCACTTTTGTCAACCTCTGTATAAACTATATTTATATATTAGATAGTGACTATCTGGGGGAGCCACACCCCCTAATTGCTTGATCCTCAGTGCCAGAGCCCACGGCTCCCCTTAATTGGGGCCTGCATTCCACACAACCTGGGTAGAATGTGGGAGGAGCCACAGCCGGCACCCATTGGCATTTAGCTCCTCCGGGGCATAAAGGAGCAGGAGCAAGGCAGGGAGAGAGAGAGACAGGAATTGTGGGCCCATTGCAGGACCAGCCACTGGGGGCAGAATAGGTAGCAGAATGGCTGAAGGAGACCACCACCTGCCACGAAGAATGACTGTCTCCCAGGACCATGTGACCTTGCGTGATCGCATCTTGCTTCCCCTGCCTTGTATGTGCTGTTGTGTCCGTCTCCTCCAGTCAATAAATACAATTCCCTTTGAGAGCTGCAACCACGATGTTGGTGGTCCGTGTCCGTCCCCTGACAACATACACACACAAAACAACCTAAATCTATTGTATCGATTCTTCTCATTGATAGAACATGTAGTTCTTGTTGGTCTATATTGAGATCTGTGGTTTTTCTCAGGCATCTGTTAGTTTTACCCTCTTCGTATGCACCTGTGACTGGACTGGCTTTTTGAGTTCAACCTCCTTAAATAAAAAGGCATGGATCAAAAACCATAACATTGTATTTCACTGTCCAAAGTTAAACCATCATCATTATTAAGTACATTTGCTGTACAGTATACTGGATCTTGTACATCCAGACCACTCTTCATTTTCCATGACTGCTTATTTAACGGAGGATCGTGGAGCCCTGGACAGGCTGCAGATAGTTAAATTTCAAAGACAGGAGCACTGCTATCAAAATTCAAGGAGAACTTTAATGCAACGGTTAATATCTTAATTGTATGGCTCAATCTGAATATACCACTCACTTGTTCGCCATTAAAAACTACTAACAGCTGGAAATAAAAATTTTGATAACAGCAAGGGTGAACTAAATTCCATTTATGAAGGATTCCAGGTTCCCAAATCCTTAGCTCTCCCTCAAGTTTTGCATTTTGGCATTAGTGTGGTCACCCCTGTTAGTCTGTATCACCAGTAATTGCCTAAATGTTCTCAATATGTCTTCTAATGACTACTCCCAGGGTCACCTTCAGCCTGCCACAGGCAGCCTGGGATACAAGGTTCACCCTGGATGGGGAATCTAGAGACACTAGTTTGCCTAATTGAATGTCTTTGGGATGAAGATGGAAACCCACAAGACACATGCAAACTCCACACACGTGGGTTTCAAACCTATAACCCTGGAGATCTGATTCAACAATGCTACCCACTGAGCCACTGTACACTTGAACAGAGTCATCCTCCAAGGTATTTTCCATATTAACTCCTGCTGTCCATCATTGTGTATTGTGTAACATATTGATATTTCTATATAAATATATAAAACTGAAGTTCATGGTATGCATTCTTCCATCCATTATGAACTTCACGTACGCTGCCAGCTTTCCAGTGTTTGGTCTGAATACCCCGAGTATTCCATTTTCCTAAACAGCTGGATCTGTCTGGGCCAGCTGGAGTCTGTCCCGCTTGACCAGGTCTGACTTGGTCCTAAAGGTCTCCCTGTTCCCCGCGGTCTGATTCTCGCCACCTTCGGTCTGGCAGGGATCGTCCAGGTCGAGCGTTTCATCAACCAGCTCCTGACAATAAAAGATGGAAGCCGTTCTCCAGGAAGGCAATTATCTTACAACCCACACATTGCTCCACCAGCATTTGTCCCTGGTAAATCTGAACCTGCTAACCCAGCTTGAGTCTAAAATTGACACTACACCAAGACAGGTAATTACTGTCTTCATCGTTAGCAAATACAGTACTTTAAGTAACAAGAATTGCTCTTAAAATATCTGTGACTACAAGACACTGCATGACAGTAGAAGTTATATTGATTTATACTGAGTCACTTTTTGGAGCCTCCCAGTCAATTTGAACATGGTACAAGAATCAGAAATGCCCTGTGAACGGGTTAGCATTCTTTCAAGTTGCCGATACAGAAAGCCCCTCTCTTGCTTCCTGCAAATTTTCAGCGCCTGGAGGTCTTAATAAAAGGACGTAGCAATCAAAAAATTCAACAGAGTCTTTATTTGTCATTTGTACAGTATGACAGAGATAAGTGCAATTAAATGCTTGTGGTGAGGCACAGAAAATCAGACATACAATTACACACACAATACAATACACATGTATGGCAGAAACAGCATAATAATGAAACGATAATGAATGAGGTAGTACCCATGTGAGTGAGGAGCATTCGTTTTAAACCTTTCATTTAACTCCAGCTGAATGATGCGCATCCAGCCATTGCATTCTGGCAGCACTATAGATTTGCAGTCATTTCTCTCGCAAATGGAGATGTATAACAATCAATGTACTTAATCCTGCTTTCTGGATGACACTGTATTGCTCGAAGGTGGTCCTTTATCTAGATGACCCACTTGACTTAAACGTTTGGAACGTGTAAGAAGACGGCAGCGGGTGACAGTGCTGCTTCACGCCTCCGGGGTCGTAGGTTCGAATCCCACCCATTCTCTGTATATGTGGTGATTGCATGTTCTCCCCAGGTCATCTGGGTTTCTTACTGCTGTCCAAAGAGATGGGATTATTAATTAATATTCTGAAATGCCCCATAGTCGTACGTTTGCGTGAGTGTGTGTGCGGACGGCTCTTGTCCTACAAGGGACTGGCATTCCGTCTAAGAAGATGGATATATATAAAAATCCACTATGGAAGAGCAGATTTGCCTGCTCACCAGTTTGATGCTTTCATTGAATATTAAACTGTGTTTTTGCTCTGTGATGACATGGTGACCCATCCAGGGCATACACCTGCCTTGTGCCGTGCTACAGACTGGCATCTCATCTACAGTGTACCCAGCCTAATTGTGTCCAGTGCTGCTGGGGACAAGCTCTAGACCCTGACCAGGGTAGGTGGATAGGGGGGATGAATGCATGGATTAAATGACATAAACACAGCAAATCTGTTCTATGACATCCAAAGGTTCTAACAGGAAATGCTTTAGTTCAGGAGAACATCGGGTGGACCAGGAGTTTTAAATCAGCTGTAACTTTTCGTGACGTGTTATTCATTCAAATACTAAAATATAACGTTTAAACAAACTTAGTGTTGGTTTGACTTCCAGAGAGGTTAAAGAGCTTCTTGCCACTTCTAGTCAGCTAACTCCATTTCTGCAGTATTGCTCGTATAGAACTTTCATCTTACTTACTAAATAATTTTCTTCAAAATTCAATAAACCTGCTAAACCCTTAATAATTGTTGTCCACGGAAGTCTAAAAGAATGTCTGCCAAATGACTTCTCAGAAGTTTGCTGGATAGTCCCCAACTGATTCCTCTGAAAGTACACAAGGAATTCCATTCACTTCCGGCCACGCCCCCTGCAGACCAACAATGGCGGGAAATCGCTGTGAAAACCGTTGATGTCACCGAGGAGCGACACCGAGACAAAGGCGCGGAAAAAGATGAATGAAGAGCATTGAAATAACAGTGGCAGCGAGAACAAAGGAGAGAGAGAGAAAAAACTGAACCATGGCTGTGTGTGATGTGCGAGATACGAGCGCATTTCTTTCAAAGCACATGTACACTTTGAATGAAGAAAAAACGGTTTGATTTTTTTGTCTCTCTCGGTCTTTTCGCAAATATCAATTAAATTCTGTGGGTTGATCGCATCGTGTGCAAAAGCATTTTAGCATCAAGCAGGGAATTAAAATAAAAACCTATACAGGCTACAAATAATTAGACTTAACAAGGTTGCTCAAAACAGCGTGTTTTCCAGAATAGGTTTTCTATATTATATTTTAGTGGAAAACTAAGTCAGTCAGTCTAATCTAATATTAATACAACACAGTCTACAGAAAATGAGACTTCTTGCTTGGGCAAGTAGAAAATAAATATTTATATGGAAATGAAAGAAAGCCTCTCACTGCAAACTGAGGTTGACAATGTGGTCTGGTGTGCTAGAGAAATAACACCGTTATGTAAGACATCGTTACTGTGATGCATCACAGATGGTAGAAACATTTGCCCAAATATAGACTGTTAAAAAATTGAAGGGTGCAGGAAAAAAAAAAAATCGACTTTTTATTCCTTTAAAACAGAAGTATTCACATTACATGACTGACGTTGCGTTAACGAGAAACGGGAGCAATTAGGGGATAATTTATGATAACATTAATGCACATCAGCCATGGTATAACGAACGTGGTGGAAGCCAGTGTGCCAGTCACCGGTGCGACAAGAACTGCAGCAGTGAGACCGTATTACAATGAGGCTGACTCTGGATGAGATGACACAGACACGAGAGGAAGGGAGAAGGTCATGTCTTTGGGAGGAATTGACAATTACAGTGAGGAAAAAGGAGAAACAAGGGGGTTGAGGTCACGGCAAAGGTCACAGTGAGGTTTCGGCTTGGGTCCTGAGATCTGCGTGTGCTTTTTGTGATGACGTTCGGGTGAAGTGTATCAGTGCCCTCGTCAGCTGACTGGGTCTCGCCCTGGGATGTCTGCCCACCAGACGCAAAAAAAAAAACATTGAAATTTTCAACGAGGCTATTAAACCACAGGAGCACCTCAGGCCCAGTTTTCACTTCTCTCTTTCTTGATTTGCATCAGTGCTTCACTTGATTACTTCCATCATGTGGCAAGCGTGCGCTCCGTGTGAAATTACATACCGACACTGTTCGACAGAGTACGTGGCCTGTCAATGCCAAAAAAGAACGGAAAAGTAGTATTGGAATGGTGCATATTACCATCATTACTAGAAGACACAGTCAGGCGTTACACGTCCGTGGGAAAGCGTAGGGTAATTTTGGTCATTCCCGCCAAATGATGTGAGCTGGTATTTGCAAGGAGTTGCCAAAGTCTCTCACCAGATAAGTTTTCTTCTCTTACACAATGAAATCAAATGAGATCACGTGATCTAGTTTCTATGGACTGGTGACGTTAATATGATCACACTTTTTAGGAGACTTTCAGACTTCGTCAGCTGGCTGACATTCCTCCTAACCCATACATCAAGCACTTCCTCTTATGAGTTCCCCGAAAAGCCACACACACACAGCAAACACTCAGCTTCCTGTTTTTTTCTCCATCACCAATTTCTAAGCTTGGTCATGTAAGCTTTTCTATAGATGGGTGTCATATTTTTGCTTGGCTGTATTGTTGTCCAGGGTCTGTACAAATGTGTATCATTCCACATTTGTGCTAGTCAAAAAAGCTTTCTTCAGCGAGACAATAACGACAGAGTGAATTGTGGGTAATTTAAAAAGTCTGTTGAGTGCCATTAAGTGATTTTGATGTTGACCAGTTAAGTGAACTGCAGATTTTGAAGGAGTTTCACCTGTTTTAGTTTTGCCGTTGGAGCCATCAGTGTAGAAATTTCTGGTTTTGTTTCACAATGCCAGATGGGTTCAGCGAACGGCACTGTTTCTCACACCTCCAGGGTTGGGGGTTCAAATCCCTCCTCTGCTTTGTGTGTGGAGTCACAAAGCCAAGGAAATGTCATGCTGGCTTCTTCTAGGTTCGGCCCAAAGACATGCAGTTAAGCTACCTGGTGGGTGGGGTTCTCCACCATGAAGAGGCTTTCATTATGTAGTGTTTGAAGAACATGTCTTTAATAGAGAGGAGAGGGGCCCTGACGGTTTTTACATTGCATGAGCTATTCGCTGCAGGGTCTGGCAATCCGATACTTTGAAATTCCCAAAGTAGACAGTGGTAGAGCTGGTGAGGACTCTCTACTGAGCCTGGTGCTTCTGGATCTCTCCACCATAGAGCCAGCAGTGTGCAGTGGGACTGTTTAACAGGGGTCTTCCTGACGTCTGCCAGTACACCTACCTAAGAGGTCTGTGAGATCTTTAGGGACTGGTCAGCTAAGAGTGCCCAGAGTTGGAATCAAAAGCAGCAAACTGGCATTTAGCCATTAGGCTACCCACAGCTGGATCACATCTGGACCCACCTCACAGAGGATCTTAGGTCGGCCAAACCTAGCTATTTTTAAATCCAGATTAAAGACTTCTTCGTGTTGCCATGCCTTTAACTAACACTTAAGTACTGCAATGCATTTTTCTTTTTACACTAATTTATTTGTTTTTATCCCTTATTTATTTTTATTTTGTTTTAATATAACGTCTGTACTTCTGTAAATCAGTTGGAATGACCTTTGCCTTCGAAAATGTGCTATACAAATAAACATGCCTTGCCTAATTGCCTATAGAGAATGTGTGCATGTACACCTGACCTGCTGTGGACTGGTATCCCATCTAGGATATACCCCAGCCTGCTGCCCTCTGCTGGCTTGGATAGGCTATAGACCCCCATAACCCTCACCAGGATGAGTGGTTAGAAGATGGAAGGATGGGTTCACAGGTTCTTTGCCTGTAACGCTTTACATCCATAACACAAAATGTTTGTTTCTAGATTAGCCTTGGAGATTTTCTTCAACGGCCTTCGGACAATAACACCAAGAATTCCGTGAAGGTTATGGGTATTGATTTGCATTCTACCCCAGTGAACCACGGTATCACAAGTAATTTCTTGTTGAGCAGCACATGCTCTCTTCGGTACTCAAAAAGACATGAGAGATGCCCGGTGGTTGATCTCAATTGGACCAATGGAAATTCAGTCACAGGAGAATGGCCTCACCCTTCCAAAATCATAACCCTCCTGTAGATGATATCGTGAGATGATCATTAACAAAGCTGACTTGTTGAGACCCTTCAAACTGTGCACAATGCAAGACCAGAAACTATTCTTCTTTTATGTTTAGTTCTGTGTTTATAAAAAAAAAGTCATTTACAGTTAGTCTTATCTAAAGTTATTTAGTAATACTTAATCTTCACACTTCCTTCCCTCTTGTCTTTTCTCTATGTAGCTGTTTCCCGCTTTTCTCAATTTGCTGTCGTGACGAAGCTCCAGTCAGATTGTCACCGAATTGTCACCGAATTGTCACCGAATTGTCACCCATTCACGCTCAAGTGGTGACATCACAAAAACCTGGTGCCACCTTTTCTAAATCCAATATGACCCTTTGACCTAGAATAGCCCAGCCCAGCAGTTTTCAGCCTTTATGAAAGGTATTTTAGACTTTACGTGATATAAACTTTCTAACAGAAGTCCCACTTAATCACATGAATGAAGTCTGTGAACCCTGTTTTCCTCTGACATCAGCATCCCTTTGCAGCCAGCTGACAATTCTATTATTCTTCCTGCCTTTGACCTCAATTTGCTACGTGGTTGATGAAAATCAGTCCCCTTAAGTTTGGGAATAAAGGTTTCCTATTTATAACCATGTAATAAATTAATGTTTTCTCTTTTATTCCAGAAAGACGAAATGCACATGACTGAGTATAGAGGTTTCAGATTTGTATGAAATCTAAATGAGGTAATTACCACTACAGATATGGCGTGTTCCGTGTTCCTCTTAGTGATTTTATTGGTTGTAATGGTTCTTGTCCTAACAACATCCACTTACACACTGCCATAATGCAGATTATTCTGCACAGTTTAGTTATGCTTTCGTTAAAATTCAGGAATACAAAACCGCAAACTGAAAAATGCCAAGACAGGAAAAAGTTAAATTTATTCATGGTAAAAAACATTTTTTTTGTATATAAGGCAAACTGCATACGTCTTGCTTATTGGGAGGAATTATGTATCATGTTACTTATCAAAGTGACATGTTTTATGCTGTGGTGTTTCTGCAAACAAAAGTATTCTCTGCAGTAGTATTGTTAAAAACGAGGCTTGGAAATTGAGGACAGATGGCTTTTTAGTGTGCTGTCAATCGCAGCCTGTGTTAAACCACTCAATCTTGGATTATACGAAAAAGCAATTAAACCGTGCACAATAATCCCACCTCTTCTGCGTTTCAATGCCTTGATTGTCCCTTTGATAATTCTAAGGCTAAGCAAATAGTCAATGTCTCGGAAAAAAAATACATTTGTTATGCCACAAGATGGCACCATTGTCGCTTTCCCAAACTACGTCGCTAACACGGATTCTTTGCACAAAAGTGTTGAAGATTTTAAATAAGCTTCTTAGTAGGGTAGAGGCACTGTGTTGTGATTTCTTAAACTCGGTTTTAGAAAATATTCAGCCAACTACTCCTTGAAGTTTCAATTTAATAGTCAAAAGAAAAGAATTGGCTAAATGGCTCGCCTGGCTTTGTTCTGCTCTGATCTTGCCCGTGTATAATTCCATAGCTGAAACTTGGAAAGTCATTGTAGTAAAGACTGTAAGTGGAACTAAAACCACTTAAGATTCAAAGCCAGAAATGATGTGACAGATACAGAAAAAGAGTGATCAGTTTAGGCAATAAATGTCGAATGAATAAAATCTTAGGGTAGTATGAGAATTACATTGATTAAGTCGGAGCAATCCTGTAGAAAGTGCAAATTCTCCTGAAATTCAGCCAAAAGACTGAATTAATGAGGCGGCCATCTATCTATTTTGCAAGCAGCCTTATCTCACTCGGGGTCACGGGGGTGGAGCCTATCCCGGGCAGCCTAGGGCCCAAGGAGGGATTCAAAAATGTTTACTTATTGCGGTACTTAGTGCAAATTAAGACTACTTCACTTCTGTGGTGGGATATTCTATTTACAGAGAATTTTGACTTTTTTAAAATATTTTCAGCCCATTAATGCCTCTCCACTGAAGCTACGTTCGTTGCATGCTGAGAATGGAGATGAGAGCCTGAATCCTGTTACGTTCCTGGGCATGTGCCATGTGCTAAAATGAGCAAAAACTCTGCACCCATTCAAAAATGTTGACCAAGAGGAGCGCTTAAAAAATCCTAGGCTGCCCGCTTTGAAGGATTGGTAAATGACTGAGTGCGGCATCGTCACATCTGGGGAAACGTAATTCACTTCAGTTTACCCTGAGACAGTTTTAGAAATTTAATTGAAAACGCTGGTCTCTAGTAATTACTAAATAATTATTCTGGGAGTACAGATAAAATAATTATGCTTGTATTTCTATACGCATGCATACCAATGACACAAAGCATACACAGATGAATTATTGTCAATTTAACTTGCAACGTATACTTTGAAATGTTGTTCTTCTTGAGAATACTATTTGCCAGAACGGAAATGTCAAAAAGTCCAACGAGATTCGAAGGCCCGATTTTAAGTGTTTCATTATTGCTAGTCAATAATTTTGTATTGTTAGTAATGAAACAGGTCAGCAGCAGTCTTCACAATACATTTCTGTTGCTCCTTGCTGGCCGAGACACTGCAGCTCCTTTAATTGTCAGGTTTGCTGTCCAGCGATATGTGACTCAGCGTGAAGAAGGAGACCGAGTATGAGGGATGTGAGTCAGAGAGGCTTGAGCCAGCTATCAGTTGCCCAGGAGGGCAGCCTGCTCCAGAAATCCATGCCCCATTCTGATGTTCATCAAATACGCCAAATTGAAACATACAGCGTGTTAAAATAGTCCTTCAAACGGATTAAGTATAATCCAACACGCAAAAACAGGCAAACATTATCAAGGGTAATAACTGAGAATCTAAAACTGTCATTTTAATGCTGAAATTCAGAAGTTCTTAATGATATAGATCTCCTGTATAAATCTCTCTGACACAGGGACTGCACTTAATTTCGTTGTACCCGTTACAATGACAATAAAGATATTCTGATTCTGATTCTGATTCTGATCAGTTACCATTAATTACTTGTTTTGGACTGTTTTCCCACCGTGGGTTAAATGGTAACTCCTTGACCAAGATCTTTCCGTCTTCTCAAAAATATCGCTAAAAGAGGAGTGAGTATCACCTTCAAGTAACCGAAAATGTAATGTATGCATTTCCGTATGGTAGATTTTAGCCTTCAGTGGGAGTGCTTAGGGACTCGACACCCTGTGCCGTACAGCGAACTCAGAATGCCACAAGAGTAGGCACCAGAAGTCGAAAATGTGATCACGTTACAGCCATCCTCAGGTCTCTGTGCTGGCTTGTTAAGTTCAGGACAGATCAGCAAATCATTCTTCTCACATGTAGAAGGCATTCCAAGCTCTGCCTCTTTGTTATGCAACTGAGTCGAACTTTCGCAATATACTCTTGGATTGCAGGATGCAGATTTTTTTTTTAATGATTTCAATTAATAAAATTATAATTAATAATAGAAAAAAAAGACCAGCTAAAGTCTATACGGAACCATCTGTTGATTGACGTAATGAATACTGCAATCATTTCAGTATTTTAATCTAAGCGGAATCCCAGCTGTTTCACTATATTTTACGTAGGCCTATTTCAGTCTACAGTCTTTCAGTCTCCAATACTTCTACTGATGCTGCTGTAAATCCGGCCGTACGTATTTTTATAAAATGTCTCGCATATCTCAATATGAGCAGAGACTAGCTGAATGTGTTTCTCCTCTGGATGCCTCTCTGGTTAGTATCAACAACGTGAGCTGGAAAGTGGAGAACCTTGATCCACACCGTAGGTGCTCCAGTTGACCTGCTGAGCGTCAGTCCCTGTCCTAACACCGGACATGGCACAGTCTGACTGCTCCATACCTACACGGAAAGATCTAACAACGCTCTCTCGCCTATTTTTAACCCGGACAGCCAGTTGGCATTGGATGCCAAGAAGTGTCCTTTCCTTTAGTTGTTGTCTAAGCTTTATTCCACTCAGAATCTGACTGCTATATAATTTTAACTGCTGTTATGGTATGTCTCTGCTGCTGTCTTCCCAGCTAAAGCTAACTGTTTCAGGAGGGTACCATTTCTACACAACAAACAACAACAACAATAACAGTAATGCTTAACTTTGCCAAGCTAAAATTAAAATAAGGTGGCTCGATTTATGCCTTCCGGCTTAAACACTTGAAGGTCCGGCATCGGAACAGAGAAGACGGCTCAAGGGAAAAAATAAACTGGGAAAACGTTGGCTGAACATTTCAGGCTGAAGAGCTAGGCATCCTCCTAAGCCTTCCAGTGTCTGGAGAGTGCCCAGACCGAGACTGCCGAGACTGTGGCGCCCCCTAGCACAGCACAGCACAGCACAGCACAGCACAGCACAGCACAGCACAGCACAGCACAGCCCACTTATACAGTATAAGGAGTGTCGTTCCCGAAAGCACCGTCAGCCGCTTGCCTCAAAACTCCCTAGGATAATCGGTGGCAGGAAAGGGGGTCTTCCCTGGAGGGGGCCACACTGTCAGATCGGCTCTGAGCCTCCATTAAAAGTGAGTGCATTAGGAAGCCTGGCTGGGGAGAGCCTTAGTAGACGTTAGCGCTGCGTTACGATGCGGAGTCCGGAGAGGGAGAGTCGGGGCGAAAAGTAACAGTAAGTAGCTACTGTACCCTTTTATGATTTGATACTGTAACATTGCATTTGTGACCGTAACCCTTTTAATCAGACGGCTGACGGAACCAGACGCGTTCATGTTCG
This sequence comes from Gymnarchus niloticus, assembly GCA_009936485.2. Lineage (NCBI taxonomy): Eukaryota > Metazoa > Chordata > Actinopteri > Osteoglossiformes > Gymnarchidae > Gymnarchus > Gymnarchus niloticus. The sequence goes on along the minus strand of JAACJT020000095.1, from coordinate 543,868 downwards.
GAGACCTGGCTCTGGGGGTCTTTAAAGGATCTTTGAAGGATTTGGCTTAAGAGTTGCTTACTTATTGCAACGCACCCATCGCGTCGCGGACTGGGCGGCGGGTCGCTCGGTCCGGGGACCCCGGGGGTCTAAAGAGAGCGGCCGGTCCGCCGTGCGGCTAAGCTAAGCGGGTGAGCGTGGAGGGGCTGCCAGGTTAACCCTGGGCTGGGGAGCCCGGTTATACTGAGGTAACTCCGCCGGCCCCTGGTAGAAGCCGCGTCCCGCTAGCTGGGCACCCCGAGGCGGCTCCGAGAGCTGCTGTCAGCGGCCTTAAAGTGAAACTATCCGGACGGCCAGCAGGTCCACACGCAGAGCCGCGGTCGGTGCCTTGGCACATTCGGAAATGGGATTTAAGAGAGCAGCAACGACGCCTGTTTTGTGTATATGGCTAAAGTTAGTCGCTCAACAGTCTTCTGCTAAGCTTTTCTTGGCGGGCACGTCTGCCGTTAACAACGCGCCGCGACGTTAATTTGTAGCCTTCGCCCGAAACGAAACATGTAACAAGTCATTTTTCACTCCTCAGTTCCGTGGGAAAGGCGCCAAAGTAGAGCCGCGACGCTCGACGCCGTGATTAACGTGCCAGTACGTGTAGCTAATAAAAGAGGAATTTCGCGAAATCCTAACCATCTGGGCACCATATCGTGATGTGAAGAAATACGCCAGTCGTTACTCGTGACGGGTCTGGTCGTTTTTAAAGCGAAGGCGCATCAGGTAACCGAGGAGACATGCCCACGTTGCCCGGTACAGAATTCAGATACGTTCGCCTTCTCACGTACATCGTGTTGCCCCATTCAGTCATCAGTCGACGCCTTCCCAGCAAACAGGCGACGTTACAGGGACGTTACAGGACCGTTACAGGGCCGTTAACGCAATGAAAACGTTATCGGACGTCGTTGGGAACGTTCCCTGTGTGTTGGGTTTTGGAGAGGAAAAAACGCAAACGGAGCCGAGTGCCAAGTCCCCAAATCAAAAATATTACATTAATACACAATAAAGTTTTCGAGTAGTGAATAAATTCACATAAGAGCAATCTAACCGACTCTAAGTATGTGCCTGCCGGTTAATTACAGTCGTTGGTTGCAGCAAAAAATTTCGTTGCAATTATGCGTCAATATTTTGTTATTAATGTTTTTGTTTTTTCATTTTGGGTGGTTATTGTCTATTGGAGAAGTGGTAGTTGTAATGATTTCCGCTCCATATTAATCTCAGTTTTTCCAGGAAGCTTCCATCACCTGCTTTTCTGCCTTGACGTCCATTATACTGGATGATGAAGGTCTTGGCTCTGACACTAGGGTTGAGTGCTTTTATTGGCTTTGACACTCCAGAGCCTCTAAATTTAATTATTGTGAGCTGATGCAGTCACATCTGCAGAATCATTGTGCACTGTGCAGAATACTGGCGTGGAGAATATATACCGCATCCAGCTGCAGGATGAATTTATCCATATAATAACGACGGCTAATCAATGTGGGTAAAGAAATGGAACGGGGTTAGTCATTTCTGGGATCCTCATATGGTACAAATCCAGCAAAATTGAAACCCTTTTATTCAACGGCTTTCTTCGATGCTACGACTCTTGTCAGTGTTTTGCGATTAATGTCATCAAAGAGTCAGAGACAAAATAATAGTAGATTAGGCCTAGGCAGTGGATGGGGGAGTAATTTGTGCCCCTTCCCCTGATAATAAGATCCTGCAGATATCTTTTTTGCTGCCTGTCAGTTAGTTGCCCCTTGTGGCAACTCTCATTTTTCACCATTGATTGTCAGCCTAAATAGCCCAAGCCCCACAGTAGTCCAGACAATTAAGGTCTTTTGACTGTGAGTGCAAAGAACGGTTACCATAGTTTCCTCCGCATCCAGTCTTGGGCGATGATGTCAGTGGGCAGGCTGTGCTTATTCTCAAAGTCTCTTCTACCTTCCGCACCCCCCCCCCCCCCCTCGTATTGAGTCACTCGTAGCACAATATAATTCCCGCTGTTTCTCACTGGTCCGTCACTTGCTTCGGTTCAAACCCAAGTGTGACAGCAAGGTGAGGAGATTACGGAGGAGTCTCTGTGGTTTAGCCTGAACACCGAATGGATCTTTCATATGAATCAATAATCTTCTGACATTCTAGGCCCTAAGTAATGTTTTATGGCCATTTCCAAGTGTCAAAATCTCTCTTATAATGTGGGTAGTGGGATCGTACCAAAGGGAATTCTTTAACCTTACACCGTATACCACAAATGTCAAGCTTCTTCGCCGGGGGAGAAAAGCAGCTGAAGTTGGTGAGATAACTGGAGATCACCGTGGTAGCTCCTGCAGGCTTGCAATGGTCAATTTTTGCTTGTAGCACGGCAGAAGTGTTAAGAGGGTTGGGGGATGTCAGGGGAAACTAAAAGTGTGCAGAGTGCCTTTCAGAGCTGCTTGAAAGGACAGGGCGAAGTGTTGAGTCTGTGGCACTTTATCACTTTCTCCCCCAAAGACTACAAGCCACGTGAAATTCCAAGTATGTTTGTGCTTGAGGCTGCAGACCAAAGGTGCCTGTCTGAAAATGTTTAACGTTGACTCCTTTAACAACAAGCTTTAACTTTGAAAACATGTTGGCCCTTTTTCCACGTTATTAGCATTGAACCACAAAGTACCCGTTTTAAACTTCAGCAGGATTACTGTGCCTTGTAGTTGGCTAATTGCACACTATAACTAATATGGGATCTTCCTACAACATTTGATCTGGTTTCAAGCATTGTTGCACTGCTGAGCAGCCGTTTAGTGAGTCTAGAAGTCTTACAGAGGAAAATGCATTTTAGTTCAGCAGTTTTTGGAAGGACTGGACTTCCATAAATGCCCTTGTAAATTTTCTGTTGTGAAATTGTGTTTTCATATTAAAACATGTAATTTAATTAAAGTTTACTATGCTTTTGGCTACTTTTATGACGAGACGTTATCTTCGATGGGTAGAAACGTGCTTTAATTTTTAATTTGTTTTAAAGTAATATTTATCTAATGGTGCATCTTACTTGCAATAATTTTAACATGTGGTCAGTCCATGCCTTATTGTGTTATTCTAAGGTTTGTTCCGGTTGAAAATGATTTCTAAAAATGTTACAAAAACATTACCGTCATTTAGTTTTCATTTTTACGTTTTTACTTTAGGGGTGTTAAAGCTGGATTTGTGCATTTTAATTCCGTTTACATATCGGTTGCGTGAGCTCTTCCAGTATTGTGACCATCCCATAATACTAAATTTAAGTGAATTATCAAAGGATTGCGTGGTTATCCTTGGCATACATGTATAACTGGCACCTGAGAATAGTGGGTCTATTTCCATATATATAATCTTTTTATAGCTACAATAACCGATTTATATGAAACAGTGTTTGGCTCGAACATTCATGCTAATGATGTATTAAAGCAGTGGTTTACAGATTGACAGAAATATGACTAATGCTGGGATGGGAGAGGAGCCCCTCCTGAATATGAATTCATTTTGAAAGGGGAAAAATAAACCTAATTAAAGATATATTTCTGCAAAACAGATTCATGACTCGTTTTGTTTTTTTTTTTTACAAATTGAGTGTGTGTTCAGCTCCTCCAAGACCTTCCATTTGGTATTTGTTCTGCTCCTATCTCATTTGAAGACGTCTCGTTTAAGAAAAAGAATGAATGTCAAACATTTATTTGGCCATTTTTTATAGCTATCAGATGAGAATTGTTTCCCAGCAGAGTTACGCCTTAGCACTTAAAGATTTAGCAGTATGAGTGTGTTAAAGACCGACACAGTTAACGTTACTCAGTATTAAATGTGGAGGACAAAGCCAGGAGATAATGGAGGAGAGAAAGCAAAAAGTAACTAACGATCACGCTAGTTATAGAAAATGGCCACCCATTCCTCGCTAGGCGTGCTTATGTAACAATAAGTGTCATTAGAAACTTCTAAAATTAGGAGCAGGAAGATGAGCCAAGCGGGATGGGGAGAAGAGGAAGTCAGCCCAAAGAAGAGCTCACAGAGTCAGCCTTTAATTTGGAGCCTTTTAATGTTTTAATGTTTGACCTGTGGGAGGGAACCCACATGGACGTGAGGGGCAAACTCCACACATACGAAGCTGAAGATGATGAACTGAAGAAGAGCAGTGTCAGTGCTGCCCTCTGATGAACCCTAATGGTTCCATCTTATCTCACTGCCTAGTTACTGGCTGTTATTCTCCTCAGCACTGGAATATAAATACCTGTCATGCTTTATTTATGTTGTTTATGATGACATTAACGATCCACCTGTTGTTAAGATAACTGGTCTTGTAATAAGCACCATGTTATACCTAAAGGGGGTTTCAATAAGGTTGGCTGGAGCTGTGAAATCTTTTTTATTTTGCTTTCTCACATCCCAGCAGTTTCATTGGGACCAACATTTCAAATTTCAGATACCTCAGATTTTCATAAACTGGATGGTTTTCCTGCTTTAGATTGTTCAGTTTTGGTTTTGGTATTGTAGGAGTACAGCATCGTCTTGGTGGCCGACTGAAATAAACATGGGACAGATTTTTATAATTATCTGCGAATGATTGAAATTTCCATAGCAACACTTTGATTGGCGTGCCACGTCGTGCAGCGTTTGGCTAGTTGGAATTATGGGGTGGGGGGGGGCAATGTGAAATGACATTAAAGCCTCACGGTTTTAGGACGGTCTGGTACGCTTGTCTCGCTGATAAACTCTGGAAGCCTGGCGTGCCGGATAGACTCACAGCTCATGGCTGGGAGGTGGGGGGTGGACTATCTTCTCACAGTGATTATGTGCAGCTTGGCAGTCAGTTCTTGGGGTCTCTTGGTGGCTGGAGAGCAGTATGGGTGCAGGTGGGGTGGGGCAGTGAAAGAGCAAGGCGTCGATGACCTGGCCTTGACGATGCTACACGTATTTGTCAACAAAAAAGCTTTTACAACTCGTTAAGTCCCCCATTGGCCCACATGACAGGTGTCAGGCAATAAGGCTAACTCAGCCACCCTCCCGGTATCTGTTGAACCTGCGACCGGCACATCCTTACCCTCCCATTTCCCCCACCCCAGCCTTCGCTGCATGCCAGCCCCCTGTTGGCTGATGGCCCGCCGTTCTTTTGGATCCAGCGAATTTTTGCAGCACCCTGTGGTTTTTTTTTTTATTTGTAGACTGCTCTTTGGCATCGCGGTGACAGATGAGGGAGTAACGCTTCGGATTAACGGGCTTTCCCGGGTCCCGGCGTCTTTGTCGTTGAATAACACAATTTAGGGATGGAAAATGAGGCAGGACTTTGATGAAAATTGGAGGCTTAGCCCAGTTGGAATTCTCTGGCGTCACGCCTCAACGAGAGAAGCACAGAACGGTTAGTACGGTGATTCGGGTGCCGGGCGACTGTGCCGTACCACCGTACCCAGTGAACAGAGCCTAAGCCCCTCCACCAGCCTGGGTAAATCTACCATGCGAAGGAGGAGCGTCCCACGTAACTACAATGTCTCTTCCGTGGCTCTTCGGCACCGCTGACTTTCCTGTGTGCATGTGCCTGGGTGAGACCCCGGTCCCGCTGGTGTAAATTCGAGAATCGTCCGTTTGCAGACCTCGCTGTAAGATGGCTGCCATGCCTTGTCAGTTCACCGCTGTGGGTTGCCTTGGGCACTTGGATGTGCCCCCAGGTGTGTGGCCTCTGCTCCCCCCCCATAGCTCTGGCACCTGATTCTTCAGACGAGTGAGGCAGATTTTGTGTTTTTTTTTTTTTTTGTTAAGTTTAAGTATATTCAGGCTGTGTTTTTGCCTTCGGTGTATGGGTTGAGTTGTGGATATGGTGGATAGTGGATAGCATGGATTAGTATCTTCAAATAAATCAGTGCCAGAATTGCAGCTAAAAAGCATCATTTTTAAAGGATTCACTGGAAGATACTAATTCATTAAGCTACCTGTTCTTGAAAATTCACTTTGTTTTATGCCTTTCATTTTAAATAAACACTAAACTGTTAAAGAACTTCTGTAATGGTAATCATTTACAATGTGCAAATTTAACATTAAACATTTAAAGTATAGCGCCAAATAATTTTCCTGAAAGTAAAGGACACAGACATTACATTACAATTTACATCATTTCGGTTTAGCTTCTGAGGTGGAAACAACAGCAGGCCGAGTACACCCGGGTTGCAGGTGCGAGTGAGGAGGAGGCTGTGTGTGAGGTTACCTACCATGGCGCCTTCGGAAAAGCTAACGAGACGACGTGGTCTGCACTTTGGGGACCGTGGGGACGAAGGGAGCATGGACCTGGCTGGACACGTAACCCGCAGGCTGCTTCGGCTGGGCCAACGTGCCGCCTTTGTGGACCTGCGGCCCGGCCATTCCCGTCCTTTCTGGTCATGAACTGAATTAGCCTTTATCCCCCAGGATGTTTAGTCTTAGCCTGCGGGTAATACCCTCACCAGTCGTAACACTGTTGCCGGATCTAGAGGGGATGTAACATTGGAGGTTTCTCATTCTTTCGAGCTCTTTATAAGGATAGATAGTTTCGCTGAAGTAAAAATTCAGGTTATGAAATTTTTTTTCAAGGGTACAATAGAAACCCCCCTCCCCACTGGGCGTTTTGTTACGTTTTAGTCTTAATAGCAATAATAGCTTCTTGGTAAAAAGAAATTCTCCTTTGTTAGATGTCTGAAATTCAGGTTTCGAGTTACTGCTCTGAATCAAGCTTAGCCTAGTAAAAAAAAAAAAAAACGAGAAGTAAACTTCAAAACAGAGACGAGTAAAACAATATGAATTAATTACATATGCTGGCCTTTAATACGTGGAACTGTTTTGTTTAACCTGAGGCGAAATATTTCCTGAATAATTAAATACATTCCTTGGATCCTGCATATAAAGTACTGAGCGGTTAATAAAACGGTGGATTTCCTGTAAAATAAAATACCACCGCGACTCCCGTGACGCTTTGCTTTCGGTGGCCTTAGGGTTTCAGATCTTGGAATTAGTTTGACCTTCACATTACACATTCATAGCAAAGCTACTGTGAGTCAAAGTTCAACTTTTTTAATTTGAATATATCTGTAGTCATAATAATTTGCATTATTCAGATCATGCTTTTTAATATTGCGTCACTTTAATATTTTTCCTTAATGTCCCTTCTCGGACATATGCAAATGTGTGTATTTAATTTTATAATTGCAGATGCCTTAAAGGGCTACTGACCACATCAGGCGGCTTGAAAGTGGTGTGGGTGAATAAAGGCGAACGGGCCCATTTTGTTGCCCTGGAAGCGTTTAAAAAGCAGGGCAGCTCTCGCTGGGTCCCCCTTTGTGTCGGGTGACAGATTGGTCTTACTCTGTTTGGCCCCAGTAATCGTCACTCGGATGTGTCCTCTGTTCACTAAGGTCATTTTGCTGTCAGATTACTCTAACTCATGTGCCACTTTTGGCCGTTAGGATGCCAGTCAAAAAAATAGAGCTGGATGCTGTTCCGCTAATCTTCGTAGCCGCAATGAGGTGTACGGTGTACTTAAGTTTTTAAAACACGCGCATGCATTCCCATGTTTATTATTTTAATATTTCATTCATACATACGGAATAGGAAACGTGTATTTCCGTTCTGATTCAAATGTGACCTGAGAACTCCTTATCTGGAAGAAACAGGATTTTCTTTACTAGCAATTTAAATCTTGAAATATAAGCTCGTCTTATTGTTTTTCAGTCCCTGACAAAACTGTGTGTGTAACGCAGTACGTTTCCTCTGCTGTGTCGTGGTTTGTTTGTTGGTGCAGTTTTGTTTGTGATAACTTCCTGTCCGGGTCACTGTTGGGGCAGCTCTACAAGCCCAACAGAATCTTATTACATTAACGAATATCCTGTGTGTCCTGTTTTGACCCACAATCCTCGGCTGCTGGATTTCAGTGACATACCCTATCTAATGCATAGTGACACACTGTTCATCCGAGGTTAGAGCTCCACCAAGACTGTGCTTGCATTTCACTCATTCCTTTAAAAAAAGTGAAGAAAAATTTTTCAAAAGAAAAAAATGAATTTGTTCTTTTGATACTGGATTTTGGAATTAAGTAATTGTATATAAATATATCAGTATGAATGGATTTTGTGCAGTTTATGTATTGACTTGCGTTTTGACCCTCTATATTGATCTTTGGCATTCTGTTGGTTGAGCCCCAATTTCACCAAAAGCTGTACACACACTTTGTGATTGACGATTCATTGTAATCACTCATAAGCCAGATATCTGATCTTTCTCAACCATCGTGCAATCCCAACGTTATTTTTAATGTTTGTTTATTACACCATTCTTGCATCCTTCCCTTTTAGACCTGTGCTGCTTCCAGACGGCCTGCACTGCTTGCGTTTTGACCTCAAGTCTTGACATCCACTGGATGTTGCACCATGCAGGGTAGAGCAGAATTGCAGAAACCTTTTAATTGCACCAATGCGAGCTTGTTTTGTCTTCCTTCTCAACTTTTTTGGGGTCAGTTAAAATAGTGCTTCCCCGTGTGTCTATATTTGGTGCGAGAGTGAGAGAATGACGCGTGCAGGTTAGACGAGGTGGCTCGTACGTGGCCGAGGAGCCGTGGAACGTCAGGGGGATTCGTGGGCTCCTCTTGACATTAAGACCTGTGAAAATTCAGTGTTTTAATGCCAGCGTTTTTGTGTGGACACGGCGCCGAGCGGCATTTCTCGATTTTCCTGTTTGTTTGCCTCCAATACCGCATAACATTTGTAGTATTTCTCCAATTAAAATTAAAATAATGAATGTGCAACTGCATTTTACCGGGGAAAAAAAAGATATCAAATGCTAAAAATAATTTTACATAATAAAATCTTATAACTTGGGGAGTGAATATTAATATTAAGAAGCTTATATGTTTCCTAAAGCAGGATTAGGTCCGTTTACAAAACCTGGCCGTAAAAAGTGATTTTTGTTACTGTTTACTTATTTACAAAAACATTTACATTTCGAAGTAAAATGTCCATGAAAATGTTCTCAGAAAAAAAAATTGGAAACAAAGTATTATTTAGATTTTGTGTTTATTTTGGATTAAAAATTTAAATAGTTTATTTATTAATACGGGCATTAAATATGGGATTAAAATTCATGTTCTTTACCTGCCGTCCTTTTCCGATGAATATTACGAGTGGTATCGATCCACTGGGAAAGTGGATACGGTCCGGTCTGCCGATGCTCCTGCATCTCTGGGACCTGTGTTATGTACAAAAAGACATCCACTTGCCAGGGAGTCGGCCTCCCCGGTACGTCGGCATATACAGAGGAAATTGCATCGGAGTCTGGCATCATAATGTAATACTTATTGGAAACTACTAAATTGGTAAAATAGAGGTTTCACACTTAAAAATACCGACTAATCTGCTCCCCTATACAGCCTGGGAAACTGTCAAAATGTTTCTTTCTCCCACTAAACGTGGATCATTTTGTGAGACCATCCATGTGGATTTCTTTTGAAATGTCCACAGAACAACAAAAGCAGCTGAAATTATTGATAGTTGTTGCTTCTACAACACGGACGTTTCCTTCTCTGCTGCTGCTTTCCTGATGAAGAGGAGCCGCTGAGTGCCGACTTCTGGCGTCAATCTCTGAATATTTTGCTTCCCATAGAATGTGGCTGAAAATGTTAGCTGAACTAAGTGCTGCTGCTTGCTTTCAGTTTCAATTGTTTTGCCCGCTAGGAAAAGAGAGGAGGGCTGTACTTAGGAGCTGAGGCCGGTGCAGTTGTGAGTCATCTGTGTGTGACCCCCCCGGGGCGTCACTGTGCTGCTGCCACAGACTGGTTGTCAAGAGGACGTCATTGGGACGGGGGGGTGGTGTCCGTCTGTCTGTGTCTGGGTCGGTGGACAGGTGAGCGGGTGACCCTGTCTGGTCAATCCTGAATCTCTATTGTTTTTTGCTGCTTGTACACAGGGATAGCGGTACTTTTCATTCTTCCTTGTTATATCGCGACGGTTGTTTGTGTTGGATGCTCTGACCATTGAGCCTCTCCACCCATTATAGAATATTTTGTGTGTGTGTGTGTGTGTGTTTTAGTGGTTATGCTGTGCCCGCATTGCGCTTGGTTCAACGCTGCCCCGACACAGATCTTTTATATGTTCGCCCCTGGAGGAGCTAACAGAAACAGCAGCAACAAAAACAACAACAGAAATATGTTGTTTATTTGAGAATTTGAGAATCCCAACTGCAGTTCCAGAATCCCCACTACAACGCCAAATGCCGATGGAAATTCCCTCACCAGTTTCTGATACGTATCCGCAGGTTTCTTTAACGATCTCGTGAGGTGTGAGTGAAAATGTTCTTGAGGGTTCTTTATATTGTCCTTTGCCAGTCGACTGCTCTTCGCTACCAATACCTTCTAGGTTTAATTGCAGGTGTCAAGTTTCACTTCATCATTTCCTTCATACATATTTTTAGAATTGCACAAGATTATGGAAAATAGCCTTGAATCTGTTAAGTGGCACATTTGTATATTAGTTGGACATTTTATTTAGACAAGAGGTTCTGTGTTATTTTGGCTGTGCAATCTTTTAAATGGCCTCTATTCAAAATCCTGGACATAGCCCTGGAGGAAAACATCCATGGTGAGAGTTTAAGTACATAAAACGGAGTGATTTTTATTCTCTTAGATCGTCTGTAGCTATGACGCTGTTTGGCCTGAAACAGGAATGCAGCATTGAGAAACGTTTCTTGTTCAAACAAGCTTGAAAGCATGGAGATGGAAAGTATAAAATCCACCTAAAATTCCTATGGAAGATGGCGAGAGTTTCTGAACTGTAGTAGCTCAGATGTTTCTCTGCAGAGCTTCGTTTTTTATTCTTTACTTTATTCCATATTCTATTGTCATGCTGGAGGTTTTTGCTGGTTTCCCCCAACAGATTTTGGTGAGGCATCTCCTTGTTGCAGATGGTCAAACATTAGTCTTATCAGCCTTTCGATGTTCACAAACGTGGCACTGTGTGGTGTGGCGACAGAGGGATGCTGCAGATGATTTACTGGGACTCGGTGGCTACCTATTGATCAGTATGTTATATTGATGTCCTTGTGAGGAAGGAGAATAACTTCTAACAGAAATAGACCTGGAGAAACTAAGAAGATTGATGACCTAAGTCGATCAAGGCAAAGAAGTTTGACGGATGTGAAAATTTGACTGTTTCCTCACTTTATATATTATAAGTCATTTCTGTCACTGCATGTGTTCTTCTAATGATGTATTCTGTCGTTATATTCCCAGCATTATTAGCTCTGTATGATAATGATATACAGATTTAAACATTATAGCTGTATCTCAAAATAAAAAGAAAAAAAATGGTTTTAGGTTCTTTAGTAGGCAGCCCATAACGCTTTGCTGGATTTCTATAAACACGAGACAAACATATGTCATCACTTTGAGATTGATATCTGGTAATATTAATTTGTTATTGTTGTTTGTTTACTTGCTTTACACTAGCTAAAACTGTCGTATAGCAGAATGAGCTTTTGTTTATTATTATTGTTATTATTATAATTATGTTTTCTGCACTCCTCATGGCGAACAACTGGAGGACAGTGTGGGGAATCCTCTTCACTCTCAAAGGCTCTTATTGGATTACTGCTCTCATCTGTGTCTGCTTTTTTATTTTATTTTTTTCCTCCCCATTCCTTTCATATGTCACCAACTGGCGTCTCATTTCAATACTATGGCTGTCGCGATTCCCTGCACTGCAAACTGTATTTATCCCATTTTTAATGAAAGAAAACCCTAGGAAAGGGGCTGGGCGACCGTTGCTCGTTTATTGCTCGGATGAGACTGATGCTTCACTTGTGGGTTGGCTTGTCAGCCGTTATAACAGGAGGGTAATAAAAGCTCAGTTTGCATTTGCCGAGGGTAAACTGAGGCTGGAGCTTTAGTCATAGGATGTCTGCTTCGTCTTCTTCTTCTTTTTTTCCCTCAGGTTCTGAATGAAGAGCGACGATGCGAATGCGATACGCCTCGCAGAGTGCCGAGGGAGCGCTAACCCCGCCGATTCGTTGCCATTTTTATCCCGCGCCTCGCTGCTCGCGCGCCGTCAGATGGCAGTAGGCGCGGGCAGCGCGTGATCGCACCGCCGGCGTTAAAGGAGCGGGCGAAGTCAGCGCGCGCGTGGCCACTCGGCGACGGGAGCGGCGGGGGGGGCAGGGCAGGCGACGGGGGGGGCGGGGGGCAGGTGGCGTTTTATTTCCTTTGATTTATTTTTATTCTTCTTTTTTCTTTTTTTTTTTTTCCTTCCACCGACCGAAGGGGGAAAACAAAAGTCGTCGTGAGCCCGGAGCCCGGAACCCGGCCGTGGATGGACTGAGCGCGGCCGCCACCTCCGAAGCCCGGCTCGCCTCGTCGTCAGCCCGTTTCCCGCCCCTCCGCTGAGCGGCCGGCGGCCGGCGGCATGGGGCTCCTCGTCCGCTTCGCCCTTATCCTGGCTCTGCTCTCTCAGAGCCGTAGCCTGGGTGTCAGAGACCCGCTCCGGCGCGTTAGAAGGTGCGGCGCCGCCGCCGTCTCTTAAAATGTTACTGAAATGTTGCGGAAACGTTAATGAGGTGCCGTTTAGGACGCGCCGCTTGGCTGAAGAGCTACTTCGTCAGTAAAGTTTCTATCAGGTTAAATCCGAAGGATCTAATTCAGTGAAGGATATAATTAAATTGATATGGGACTTCTTAACCTGCTCTCTGTAAATTCATTATATAGTTAAAGCTCGCTGTTTTTCTGCCTTCTGATCTGTGCATTATTTAATTAACTTGTCATTTGCAATCTCTTTAATTGTGCAGCATGAAACATGTGCATTGATGTGTGTGTGTGTGTGTGTAATATGCAAAGTGTTTGATTTAGGAAATTATAAATCACATGGGCTTTATAGCTGACCGTTTATGATTTTCTGATTTTGGGGCATCGTCTCCAGTTTAGTGCACAGGTATATTTGAATTTAAATAATAATGGCAAAGCATGCTTCCGCTAATATGCCTTAGATATTGAGCACATTTAACACATGTGAGACGCCGTGCATGCTCAGCCTGGTGTGTGAGTTGTCAGTTGTGTCGTGCAGGTATCAGGAGAACGCCAGGTCTGATATCGATGACTGCCCCAGGACACGTCAGCCTGTCATCTTGACCAGTGCCTACAATTATTCCATGGATATCCGTATGCCAGGTGTCATTCCAGTCATGGTGAGTCCAGCGGAAACATTGCGGCACGTTCATATTCGAACGAGGCAGTCAGACATGTAGCATACACGACCGACCCTTTAAATAATCGAGGAGACTGAAGAGGTGGACGTGAGATCTTTGCATGCCAGATCAGTAAGGTGATTAATCCAGTGCTTTAAAAAAAAATGCTATTTTTTACATGTATGAAGCTTCCTAGAATGTATGTTCTGTCATTTTCTTCACATGGAGACATAAGGCATTTAATTAATCAGTAGTATCACCAATCAGGTTGTTACATTTATGGAGATTGTTATTGGAATCGGTGTCATGGTTGTTTTTTTTCTTTTTCCTGGTGATATTTGTTAGTGCGAGGATATCCACGTCCTTCCTCAGTGTCTCAGTGCAGATTATTGATCGCTTCGTAATCCCCTCATTAGTGAGGGGAATGACTCATTGTTACCCGTCGGCCTAATTGTTTTCCATGGAGAACCACGGGGCTCCAGATCAAACATACTGTAAATTTCCGTCGCCTTAGAAATAAAGTGGCCGGTCATTATGAAAGCGGCGGGTCGCGCCAGGGAGCATTGGGATGAGACGAGAGAGCCTGGCTACGTTACGTAAATTACGATCCAGCATGCGAATGCGTGACGGTCGGCGTGTACGCGACTTGTCAGGAGAAGGGCGAGATGTAATTATTCTACAGGCAGGTCTGTGAGTCATCTAATGCCGATGATTCATAACAGTCCTTCACAGATAACTTTGCTAAAAGGATTACGCAGTCGTAACACCCCCCCCCCCCCCCCAAACAAAAAAAAAAAAAAAAATAAAAAAAACCAAAACAGCCCAATGAACATAGTGATATACTAACGGTAACGGGAGGGAGCTGGAG
>JAACJT020000095.1:489680-517376 GCA_009936485.2 Gymnarchus niloticus | reverse complement strand
AGCAGTGATGCCCTACTGCTGGTCGTGCTTCTTCATCAGATACGCTCCAACGACTGCCTGTTTTTCTCATCCTTAGGCAGCCTTTCGTCGCTGGCATTTATCTCATGATGTCCATGAACACCGAAATCCTGCCAGGGAAGAAAGGTGAGCGCTCCTGGAGGGAGAGCAGAACACCCTGGAGTTGGAGATGACGTGGATGGACCTGTTTTGGATGTGGAGTGCAGGGCTGAATTTCATTACACCTTAGTTTGTGTTTCTGGAATCGACTCCCCGCTCAGCTGATGTCAACACCAGTGGACGAAACTGCATTTTTGTTGCTTTGTTATCGCTTGTATTTCTCTTGTATGTCGCTCTGAAAGTCACATTTAATCCATGCTGACATTGCGTTTTGTTTTACTACATAATACGCATATTAGTTCAGCATTTGGTGGGTAATTACACACAAGCAGACATTTCTGGGCAGATGGAGGACAGAGATGAAAATATCCCAGCAATTACGATTATTCAATTAAGTCACAGTGAAGTAATCTGCCAGGACTGGTCTTGGGTGTCTGTTTTCTGCCGGGATTTCGTTAAAGCCTTTAAAATGCCGCAGTTAGGATGCTGACACGATCGTTCCTGGCAGCTGTTGAATCAGATTTCCCATTCTGGTGATGACACTATAAGAGGAGGTGGTGGGTCTTCGTTCGGTCTTGACTCCTGTGATTCTGATAGCCTTAACATTTCAATTTAGGGTGTGACCAGGCCACTTAGTACAGCTCTAACCGATGCGGTGTACTTAATGATCAAGCCTGTCTTTTCCCGTAATCGGCACGTAAGTTCGAGACCTTCACGGGTAACTGACGTGCGGGGTGACGCTGACTCTGTCTTCTTTGTTCGCAGTCACGAACGCAGACATCGCGTGTGCCTACAGATCGTATCCTATGTACCCATTTGCCTTCAGGACGCACACCCATCGATTAGGTAAGGGCGGCGGAGCCACGTTTCCCGTCTGCCGTGCGCAGTGGCCTCCCGTTTGGCTCCAACACTGTTTGCGAGAATCGTGTTTTTTTTTTTTTTTTTTTTGGATCGAACGCAGCGAAATGCTGAGGTTGACAGCCAGTCTCGCACATCTTCACTTGTTTGTCCGCCACAGGAAAAGTCGTCAGCGGGTACAGAATCCGCGATGGAAAATGGACTCTGATTGGACGGCAGTCTCCGCAGTTGCCACAGGTAAATCGCCTGTTAGCCAAGCGATGTGCGGATGGCGTTGAAAACCGAGACATTTGATTTTATTCCGGCCAACTTGAAGTTGACTTCGGGGACGGGTTTATGCACGTTCCGGTCAAGTTTGAGCGGCTTGAAGCTCCTGATGTTTTATTTAGGAGCACCCGATGGTCGGAGAAAAAACAGCTTCCTCGGGTTCTGGAAGCTTGGATGTAGATGGTGAAGTGGGGGCAAGTCATGCCGGTGGGAACGCTTGGAGCACTCGCTGCTTCCTTTAAAAAGGAAAACCCTGGGGCTACGTGCTGAGGAGGATGAACCAGGGGGAGAGGCCCAAACTGGGGGTCTCCCAGAAAGAAGCAAAGGGTGATTAAGACCGACACCTGTGGGGCTGCTGGGCATGGCGCCATCTAAGGGAGGTGGGTGTAAAAACAGGGGAAAGAGCCCATCCGTGCGAGGCAAGGTGTGTAACGAAGCCCTGTCCGCTCTCCACAGTCAGAGAGCTCCCGCCCGGCGATGCCTTCAGCGCTTAAGAACATTAGACAGATTATCGACATGGATGGGCCCTTTGTCCCAAGTCGCTCACGCTGTCGCTCGAGCGGGAGCTTAATGACCCGAGGAGGACCGCGCGGAAGCGTGCCAGGGAATCCGGCAGCTCAGGGTGGCTTAGCAGATAGGGCTCACGGAGCCGTCCTGCGTGTGCTGGCACACCTCTCGGAGGACAGTAGCCTGTGGCTCTGCCACACGCACACACAAACCCACACCCAGACGGTACATGTAAACGTGGACTCACTCCACCTTCGGTGTTATTTGACCTATCTCACCTGGTGGTTCTGTCAGCGAAGGTGCAAACTGCTGGTGTGAAGACCAGACTAACCAGATATGGCTATCAGTCAGCAACACTCGGAGCTGATATTCCGAATGCGGCTCGTTCTCTAGACCTTCTGGGACGGACTCCAGGACCCTGTATCTGCCTGATGATGAATGGGTGTTTTAATTGAGTTAAAGCGTTCATTGCATGGCTCTTGATTTGCAGTTTTAGGACCATGTTAGCACATCATTGTGAGGGAGGTCACGGTGCTGCCTGGCCAAATGTACATTTTCTCCTAATCCAATTGAAAAAGCGGCCGCGTCTGTTCACTCCCGGCAGAGTAGCGTGTGACGATTATGCTCAGCCGCACCACTTCCTGCTCGGTTCGCAACTCACCTTCGTTCGGCCGTGCCAGCTGGGCGATACCCAATACCGTCAGACACAGTCGTTGAGTCCCAAGCTGTCTGACAGATCTGGAGGAAACGGACATCAGGGACGCTCCAGAAGAGTCTCCCCGTGGCAGCTGAACCCCCCACACGTTCCAGCTCTCCTTTACACATATCAATAACTTATCCACTTCGCGCTTTGACATGAAAAGCTCTGCGCGGCACAGTTTAGCTGCCCGACTTGTGTATTTTCCCGCTCATACCTGTGTAAATATGTATGCCCCGGCCGGTTTCTTTTTAATTTTTCGGAGTGCGTGTGTTCTACACAGCCGCTGAGATTACCGACTGGCAGGTGATCAGACAGCTATGTGAAAGGCATTCCGCAGTGCTGGTGCGGCCCTTCGCTTCAGTATGCCGCGGCTGAGATCGAGCGTATAAAGTAGCGCGCAGTGTAATTTCAGTGCTTTTGAACGCTGCCGTAGCGCTCATTGTGTCCACGTTAAGTTGAAATTGGCCTTGTCGTTCGTGACTCCGTTAGGCCAAAATTGCCCGTTGGGCTCTGTTATGCTTTTGAAATATGCTTGTCATGTTCTCTGAGTGGTGCTTTGTGACGCCTCCACTTGTGATCATCATGCTGAACGTATTGATACTCCGTCCATCTACCTGCTGTTTACACCAGTCAGGGCTGAGGGGAAGGGGCCTGGAGCTAGTGGCAGGCCCCCCATAGGCAGAATGCCAGTCCGTCACGGGACGGATACCCAGTAGCCTAGCCGCATGTCTTTGGCCTGTGGGAGAAACCCTGCATGAGGAAGGGAGAGCATGCAAACTCCACAGATAGCAGAGCTGGGATTCGAACCTTCATCTCTGGACGTTAGGCTTGTAGTGATGCTGTGATCCTCTAGATAAGAGTTTTTTTTTTTTCTTGGTTATAAATTTTAGCATATGGTACTCACCTTGCAACGTGTCATCTTCCACGAGGGTCATCTCTGGGTGTCTGCTTACAGAGTGATGCTTCCATTGCTTTCAGGCATTTTATCCAGCGGCGAATGCTGTTGACGTTCTGTACGGAGACACGCTCGCCGCCCGATGTGTGTTTACGGGGGAGGGGAAGACCTCAGTGACCACAATCGGGTGAGTTCTCTGCCCAAAGAAAAATCGCCTCCTGTCTGTTCTGTTTCTTTAGGAGGGAAATGTATGGCAGTGAAGGCGGCTCGTCGTAGGCTGACCTATCGCTTTTTAATCTGGCCAATTAAACTTGTAAAAGGGCAAAGCCCCAGTGCTATTTAATTACGGTCCATTGCGTTATGGGGTGAAATGGGCGCCTGCGTTAATGTATCTAAAACAGAATCTACATGTCACCGGTGTGTAGCGTGTGTGCAGCAAACATGGCCGCGTGGGCTTTTGCAGGTGAACAAGTGAAGGTCTACGGGCAATTTATGCAACGTTTTTTTAAGGATCGCGGCCATTCTTCAAGTTGGAGCACAGGGACCGCTGTGCATCTCTCTCAGAACCTTCCGGTTATTCTGTCAGAAGGTACACGCCCTCTCGGGATGTGACAGACGGATGGGGGAGTGTATGTCTGTAAGGCTCGCCCCCGTTCCCACTCGTCTCGCACACCGTGTGAATTGAGAAGGATCTTCTGGTTTCCCGAGATCTCTGGGCCAATTGGTGTGTCAGGCAGCCCCTCCCTCTCTGAGTCGGGTGTCAGTGCGTGTGTGCGTGGTCCAGGTTGTACCGGTTGCCATGGGGAGTAACTGTTGCTCTGATCTCCCTGGCAGCTGTGCCATCCCCCCACCGAACCACTGGCTTCCCTGAAGAAAAATGCCATCAGTGATATCTCTTCAGGTTCAGATGGACATAAAGGGTGGATAATCACCATCACCCTGCTTCTCCAGGGGGGCAGGGACACCCATCTGGCTCGCCCAGTAGAGCCTTTAATCTGGCGTTGATGTCTTCCCTCGTAGGGGCACCTCAGAGGATGAGATGTGTAACTTCTACATCATGTATTACATGGACAGCAAGCATGCCGTCCCTTACATGAACTGCATCGAAGATGGTGAGAACGACCTATTCAGAAACATCCCCAAAGAGGCGAATATTCCCATCACCGTGAGCCCAGACATGATGATGATCATGATGCACGGCCACGGGCATCCGGCAGGTAGGACGTAAACCTCGAGTGAGTCTTAAAGCGATGGCGTGCCCCCGAGACAACATCGTCATAATGTCCCGTTGATGACTAAATTAAGCGATTTGTTTTTACCCTGCGCCATCCGGCGTTGCCAATGACATGTTCAAGACTGTCGTCTTCTTTCACATTTCAAAGATGCCGAAAATGGTGCCTCTCTGCAGCAGCCGAAGAGAGAAGAGGAGGATGTTCTGGACCAGGGTGAGTCGTCCTGGAAAGCTGCGAGAAGCATGGAGGAAGTTTCACTGTGATGTTCCCGTGCTTTTCTCTGGCGAGTGCACAAATATCTCGGTGCGTTCAGAGGGGGGCAATAGACAATGGGGAAGCTAAAAACGTGAGACGGGATGGATCAAGGGAGCCGGCCTGACCAAAATGTGAAGGAATGCAGTTAGAATTTAGAGGAGCATGAACGGAATGGACGAGGAGAGAATGGGACAGCGATTTCAGCAGTGACGCTGCCGTGGAGGATAAAACTCTGTTCTGTGGCTCCTAGGAACGAGGCCGTCAACATTAAATTCTGTGTTCGCTTTCACTTTTCACCGCTCCCTTCTCGTTCAGCGGGAGAAGCCACATCAAAGCTATGTCCAATGCTGTCCACTGAAAGAATAATAACTCCTGTGCAGAATTTCGGTCTGATCTCTCCATTACAGTAGCTAAATGATCTGTGGGTTCAGATAGTGTCATTAATTATTCTGCTTCCATTTGGCGAGGGTGATGCTGATTGGTCTGCCTTCCAAGAAAAAATATCCGATGGCTTTCAGGAGACCCGGCTTTCATTATCAGTAATGGAGGTGAGGAACTACAGCAGAGCATGGAGGAGATATCAGCGCCGAGGTCGGCGCTCAGAGGGACCGCGATGTTACCATGGATACACAACCCGCACAGCCTTGCATCACGCTCAAGGATTTTAGAATCCCAGCGTGAAGTCTCCTTGTGAATTTTTATTGCGGAGACTCGTGGGGTCTCTGCTCAGTCCAGTAACTGAGTCAGCAGAGAATATTTCCATAAATAAAATATAATGTACAGCTGTCTCTAAGCAATTAGGGACAGCTCCCTATTGATGGCACTAAAGGTAATGTTCCTGTTTGCGATGGCTCGAGGGCACGTTCCTTTAAGTGAAACGGCACCTGCTGTGAATCACCTTCGCCTAAAGAGAAAGGACTTGCATCGCTAATTTAATTTATTCACGCTGACCTTTGATGCTTTCAGTGGAAGTTAATGATGGTTAACATTTAATGTTTCATGTATACCCATGTGGTAAGTTTTGGTAACGATGAATTTCTTCAGACGTAAATAGGTCAGACATGCGGCATCGTGGTGAGTTGTATCTCGTTGTTTATATTCTTCCAAAAACCAACAAACAAACAGATAAGTAAATAGACGATGGGTGCTGAGGGATATTCGGCGCTATTCCATGATATGAAGGTACACATGAAGCCAGCTCCGAGCTGGGATTTGTTTTTTTTGTTTTTTTTATGTCCGTGTAAAATTGGCTGTAAATTGGTGAGCTGCGATGGCCAGGCAGCAGCCCTATCATTAAAGGATCGTGTATCGGATTTAGCGGCTCTGTGAAGGGCGGCCGACTGGCTGGCAGATGCGCCTGTCAAATGAGTTGTGACCAAGTGGGTGGAGCCGTGCCAGAGGCTGGGCTGCGAGCGAGCAGATTGCACCCGCGCTCCTCGGAGAGACGGCGGCCATTAACACGCCTCGTTCCCTCCGCCGCGATGCCCCATTTCCCACCGCGGGCCTAATCTGCGTTCGAGCCGTTCACCGTACACAAGCAAACAAGGTTGTATCAGCTGATTTGCTTTGGGGAATCACGGCGTCAAAGCAAAAATGATGCAGAACAGCTTTGTTGCATGTGGGGTGTGTAGCATAATGTTGGTGCGTCTGATGAGAATGAGATCTTGTCCGCATGCTTTAGGTCTTGGCACTCGCGACGTTGACTTGTCGGGGATGTGAGCACCTACCCTTCTGGCACCATTTATTAAATGCTGTATTGCCCATCTGTGCATCCCTTCTTATCTAGCATGGGTTCGCGGGAGGCTGGAGCCTATCCCAGGCAGCCTAGGACACAAGTCAGCGTTCTCATTGGATGAGATGCCAGTATTTGAAGAAGGAGAGCGATAAAGGCAATGACTGTCCTTATAATTGCCCCAAAACATGGTGATAATTATACATAATTTTTCTAATTGGCAGCAAATAAATTATCTTGTTTCAGTGCATTGTAATGTGTCTTATCACTGTAATTGCATGGGTCTGTGTTTTTAATAATTCCCAAATCTGTACTGAATGTAAAAGAACTACGGTTGATTGTGATATCTGACCAGCAGATGAGGTTAAAGGAAAGTATTCTGGACTGCTCTTTTGAAAGACCTGCACAGGAAACGTCATGCTTGAGGACCTGGCATTGTACCATGGAGTCTGAGGGGGGTGGCGTGCCGTTGTACCTTTGACAAAAGCATCTAGCCTGAATTGTATAAATGCATAATGGCCGAATTGGACAGATTAGCAAATTAATGCAAATTCCTCCTCTTTAATTATTCCTTTTGGTTTCCACTGGCTTGTCTGTAAGTTTAATGGAAATCTTCCATAAGTTTAAACACATCCAGACTCCTTTTTCCACCCCCCATGCAGTGCTGTTTCCTGTAATAATCAAACCAAATGTAGGACCTCCCACTTGTCAGTGTTTAGGCAGGTATTTGTACGTGGTTTTTGACCAGATGTGAAACAGAAAAAGGATTCGTGTGCTGGCGTTTTGTTTGGCTTCTGTCAGAGGCCTTCGCTGCGGGGCAGAGACAGCCTGGAGAGCGTCGGCACCTTGCTTAAAACTGCACTGCGTGTTTATTTTAATATACATCTCTCTTTGGCGCCCCAAGCAAACTCCCAGCTGGGACTGTAACTACGCAGCAAACATGGGCAGCGTAAATCCTTTTCTGTTCAAAAGTACAGTTTCGTCACCAAAGTGACCAAAAAAGGGATTTTAGTCCCCCAGGTTCTGAAACACGAGCATTGGCTTCTCACATGCATTTTTATCATTCAGTTCAAGCCCTGTCTGTTTTCAGACAGCGGTCCTGACAGTCCGTTTACAGTACGTTATGATAGGGTCTCAGCCTCACAAGCCTTCTCTGCCTTTGGGTTAAAGGAGGTGTTAACACCAGTGTGCCAAACTAACTACGTAACTACCAAGGATGTCCAGCAGATCAGTCCTCGTTGACCTGTCCTCTGGGGTCAAAGCAGATATTACGGACAAACAAAATGCAGGTGGGGTATTCACAAGACTTTAATGGGCTGGCTTTTGCTGTGGGATATCGTAAGATGAACGATTTGTCGCTGAGCGACAGTCTCGCTCATTGCTTGTAGTGTCAGAGCTTTGCGATGCGATAGCATTCACCAGAATGCTTGTAAGCCATGGGGATGTGTAGCGACGCAGTAGATACCGAAATGAGCCAGTCACAAATACACAAGGCGTCCGGAGACAGACAGAACTGGGTATCCTTTAGAATTCGGTTCCGTTGGTTCTAGAGCACGGTGAAGACCTTACGAAGGCACGGCAGTGCTGATTGAATGGCTCGGTCATCGGACCCATCACGGCAAAGCCCTGTGTCACTTTTTGCTGCGCAGGCATACTGGGCAGTCTGCAAATAGTGAATGCTATTGAGCCCTGGAAAATCCATTAGTCAATCGAAAGCTTAATCTACTCGGTTCACTGCTGAAGCTGAAGGCAAAGGCGATGGCGGATTTGCCTCCCCCAATTATTCTCAAAATGTTGTGCGACAGTAGGTGAGCTTGCTGAGGGATGTTTTATTTAGCCTGTGTTAATACGACATATTGGAATAATTTCATGCTCTATTGGTTAGGTTTTTTACCTTTTTGAGTTTAAGATTTTGCAAGAGGCAGCCACAGATATTACTAAACTGACTTTTCTCCAGGTTATCGTAGCTAACTACTTTCCATCGCAATTTTTTTCTCCCCATTTATCCCCCCGAATGAGAGATGAGCAAATCAGGTTGCCATGGTTTCCTGTATAGGTGCAGTAGCGTGCTGTTCCTTGCTCTACGAACATCATCATACCGTTCGGCTGTGCAGAGTGACGGTTCACACCGACTCCAGCCTTTATAAATAATCACACCTTGCGTCTTCCATCTGCAGTCGCCTTTTTCCATATGGGAATCGAAGAATCCCGTCTTCCTTCCCCTGGCCTTTCACTGCAGTGTCGAGTATTTGGCATTTTCCGCTCACGACGTGGTGCGTCGTCATGATGGCATCTAAGTGGAAAAATCAATCGAATGTCAGAGTGAGGTATTGAGTACGACCCTCAATATTCTTGCTTGAAATTTATACCAAAAATCAGTATTGAGTATGTGTGGTTCTCAATGTCTTTCCATGAGGACCATGAACCTAAGACTCATTACGTCTTTGCTCTCCAGCCTAGATCGTGACAGGTTGATAAATCGCCTGCTATATTTGCCTTCGCCTTTATTAGGACACAAATTCTGTGGCTGTCATTCAAGGCCCTTTTGTTGTCTCTCGGTGTTTGCTGGGCTGGTACTGATGGATGAGCTCAATAAACAAGGAGCGGATACAGCTCATATATCACTGTAGGTGGAGTCTGGAACCGTACACGAATAGAGGGGCTGGGTGAGGCACTCCAACCAATAAAGGAGAACGGCGTTTTGTCAGAGCCTAACACTTTAAGTGGTCTCTTCATGAGGAGTCAGCTTTTTTTAAATGCACCCCAAGTAGATGTATCTTAATTGTACGAAGGACGCAAGACTTCCCTGTCTACTTACTGTCAGGAGTCTTAATTTCCTCAGTCTCAGTCCAGTATTCTGCAGGATGGTCTGTTATAGTGGTCATGATTTTTTTTTTTTAAAGGGATACCGCAATGACAAAAAGTTTGTGAACCTTTGGAATTATCTGGATTCAGCATGAATGGCTTCTAAAATGTTATCTTCTAAGTCCAGAATGATGAATAAGGCCTACCTTATTTAGCAACCACACATTTTATGTTGCCATATCTTTATTGAACAAACGGTTTAGACAATTATGGTCAGTGATGGAAATCATCATATGCGGTCTTCCTTTAACAGTTGGCTTCAGATCACTCCACAGCCTTTAAATTAAAGTCACGACGCTGATTTAGCATTTTGATTCACACTGTTGTTGATTTATTCTAGCGTTTTGGATCTTTGTCGTGTCGTATGATCCAGTGTCTTGCGTTTGCAATCTCAAGACAGGCACCCTGACATTCTGCTATAGAATTTCCTGATACGACTTGGAATTCATCGGTCCCTCAGTGGTCACAAACCTTCTAGGCCCCCCGGGCAGCAGAGTAGCCCCACGTCATTACATTCCCTGCTGCACACCTCACATTTAGAATGAGGTTTTGGTGTTGGTGTTGCAGGCTTTTGTTTCTCCAAGCACAGACTGCTAAACATACACTTAGCAGGAAGTTCAGCTTTTCCTCATCCATCCCACAGGACATTTTGTCAGTGTGGCTCGGCACATCCGAGTACACCTTGGTAAACAGCGGTGCTGAATTTGTTCTGTTTAAGTCGACTTGCCTAGATTGATGGAGATTCAAGTCTTTGGAGATCCTTGTGTAACCTTTTCCATCTTATGTGCTTCAACGTTTCTTCTGTGGACCTCTGAAATCTCTTGATGAAGGACCATGTTGCATTCGAGTGGAATTGAGTAGACGTTTGCATGGCAGGGCAGGTCAAACCCATATCTGAATCGATTGGCAAACCTGACTCCAATTACTCTTTTTTTTTTTTTTTTTTTTTTTTCCCAAAAGGTCGTCTTGCTAGTGGTTTGCATACCTTTTTTGTTAAATGACCTTGAGTGACCTGTTTGTTCAATAAAGACAGGGCACTGTGAAAATGTTGTGTGCGTTGCTTGTTAAACAAGACAGAGGTCCGGATAATTGCAAATGGTTCACAAAAATTTTCTCACAGCGGTATATTCTAATTTGCAGCCGTGTTTTCGCGTCTGACCTTTGGCTTTGGGAGATTGATCAGGGCCACAATGCAGCACCAGGGGTTGATAGTGTGTTGGCCGCAACACAGTCCAGTTTGTTCACTGGCTGTGGGATCGCAGGGAATGGCGCCGCACCATCAACCCCTCGCTGACTGAGTAATTTCACAGCCTTGCCACCAGGAGGAATATGAAAGACAATTTTACGGTTGGGCAGCAACCTGCGTAAGTATGAAACAGCAGTGGGCACCTCTGGCACATGGATGACCATAGGATAAGTGAAATGAGTTTATGTGAGAGAGTGTGGAGTTCACCGTGTGCCGAGGGTGTTTGAAAGAGCAGCGACGAGATGCCTTTTAGCTACGTTAGCATTCTGGCGTTAGCAAATAAGTCACGTGACTTGATGCGGGCCCAGCCAAAACAGGACGGTCACTCCTCCTTCAGCTCTCTCCTTACTCAAGGATTCTCTCTTTCCCTGTTGTGTTTTACGTCTGAGGTTCTCCATCTAAGGTTCTCCACTCTGCAGCTGCCTCCTCCCAAAGGCTCCTACATCTACTGCTGTGTTTGTTCCACCTTCATAGCCCGCTCTTCCCTCTCTTTCCTGTTTTCTATGCAGGTGACTTCTATTCCCTTCTTTCCAAACTCCTAGGGGAGCGGGAGGACGTTATCCAGCTACATAAGTATTACCCCGCAGAGGCAGAAAGAGCCCAGTCGGATCTGGTGGCAGAAATCGATAGCATGATCCAAAAGAAGGACCTGCTCGGGCCCAACCCAAGAGTAGACTACAATGAGAGGGAGGGCGCTGTTCTCGTGAGGGACAGGATTCACAAATTTCACCAGTTAGAGTCCACTCTTAAGCCTCCTGGGAGGAAGATAATACCAGCTAAGCAACCAGACACGCTCGGGGCAAGCGCTTGGAAACAAGGTGGGTCTGGGCCTTGTTTCAGTTTGGTTAAAAAAGAAGGAAATTGTTGATTTTCTTTTTTGCTTTCTTTGCCTTTTTTTTAACTTTTCAATTTGTTTTGTTTCGAAAACCTAATGTGTTTTCTTTCTCCCCCCCATCTCATTGCACTCGAAAGCTGTAGTCCTTTGATTTCCCGATTGTACGGTACAAATGTCCGTTTATTTCTGGGGATTGAGATTATCGAGATGAGTGGGATTAGGATGACAGGCTGAGCTGTCACGTGTTGCATGTTTGGTGTCTGGATGTGTCATCTCCTCAGGCAGCCGCTCCGGTCGCTATTGATCCGGCTCTGAAGTTCCATGATGACTTGAACTATATGCATTTTGGTAATATACCTGGAGGGCCTTGCTCTAAGATATGAAAGATGGGTACATGCATGTTGGCCTCACTTTTAATCGCTTTTCTTCCCGGAGCATAGCTTTTGAATAATTTACTTGAATAGCTTTCAGTGTTTGTCTCCGAGCGTGATAGTCACCCACTTGGAACTAGCTAGCCTGCATGGAGAACGAAAGAGGATTGGCACTGAACTCGCCCTGTGTTTGTTTAGTGTGGTTCTGTGTGCTCTCCTGGCTTATAATTAATCGTGGCCTGTAACATTCTTACATGGAGAAACAGTGTTTACAGTTTCCATGGCGATGTATAAATGTTAACTATGTTTGATGCATCAATGTATTAATGGTTTCACCTAAAATCTCCAGCTGGGCCGTCCTTTGGTTTGCATGGCTGGAACTGGCCTACGAATAGAAGCCATTTGTTTGTAAACACGCCGCTGTGTTTTATGGGTTATATCACTTACCTTATTAGTCAAATATGCCTAACGAAGGAACCGTACAACATAATGCTACAGATGATGTCGTTTTTTTAGGAAAATGGCTGACGTTCTTGCCTGCTAGCGTGAAGATTTTTCTATACATTTTAAAGACGATTTTCCTAAAGCGTGCTACCATTATTATTGAATTTCTACTGTTTTACACCGTTCTGTGCCGGCAGCCTTAATTCACCCTCAGAGTGACAAACAGGGACTTGGATTCCTAATTTCTCCTCTAATCTTATTATTTTGTGATGACTGACAAGTATGGCAATGATCGCTTCTTTATGCGTTTGAAAATGAATTCATGTGTGAGATCCTGGAGTTCAATCCTAACGGCTAGCATTTACAGCTAGCATACGTTGTTCAGCTGTATATTTCAGCATGTGTTCATACTGACCGCTAGTCGGCGTGCTTGAACCGAAAGGTCCTTGTTTTTGGCACCCTCCCCTTGGCATCTCGATGTAGCTACCTGCCTACTTTGTTTTGAGAAGCGCTCAGCAGACTAAAGGAGGGTTTAACATGGCATTCTTTCTTCAAATAAGGAACTAATGTGCTTTTTGTTACAATGTTTGTGTGTGGAGTTGGGCGTCCGGTCACCTGTGGTATTTTTCTGCAGGCTATCACCTTGTGGAAGTGGCCGACTGGCCAGAGGTCCAGCTCCAGTTAGGACAGGTGTCTGGCTTGGCCCTGGACTCCAGTGACAACCTGGTCATCTTTCACAGGGGTGACCACCGATGGGGCGTGAAGTAAGTGATGCCGAGGGTCACCCGCTAACGATTTCCCTGGCCGGTAATTATGTGGCCAACGCCACGGACTCTTATCAGGCTACTGCCGGAGCTCTGTTAAATCACCATAAGGGGTCTGGTGCCAGACGTCAGTCGTCTGAGGTGCCACCAGGATTGATGGCCATCGATTGGTCAGCTTCGTTATCCTGCTCCCTGCTTTTCAGAGCGCCTGAGGCTCTGAACGACGGGGTCCACTTCCTCCTCTCGGTGACGGCTCGGTCTTGGTGCTGCTCCCATAAAACACCGCTGATTAAAGGCAAACACCATAGCACTTCTAATTACAATGCGTCTTCTAATTCTTCCATCGTCCGAGTTTATGTTTAACGTTCAAAATGCAGAATATGAAGGGTTCTACTTCAGTGGTACTTAATGGGAAATTACATTTCTTCATTTTCGCAGCGGTGAACATTACGATCCCTTTCCTGTGAAATTATATTTAGGCTGGAATCATTACTGGAGACTGACTACTACAGATTGGCCTGAGATTAATATTCTGTAAAAATATCTGACTCCTATACATATTTAAAGGGGTTTCAAGGTCGCCACAAAGACTACCTGGTGACTTAGTCTTCATCAGATTACTAATTCTGTATTTTCACTTGCCCAGTGTAAGGGGATTTGCCTGATCTGTGCTGCCCAGGCAGAGTTAGGTGGCCAGCATACATTTGGAGAAAATCCCCCTGGATGAATAAAGTAGGTGATATTGTCTGTGACAGTTTCGCTCGAGGGTACGGGTAAAAAGTTATCCCTCTTTATAATAATTTTACGAACGAGCCATCTGCAGCACAAGGCAGCCTTTAATCAGTCGGCCCTGAAAGCGGCTGGGGAAAAAAAGAAAAACCCCATCAAGTTAAAATTATGGGCTGCGTTTTCTAGCTCAGGTGAGTGGCAAGGGAATTGTCGCTGGTCCCCCCTTTTCCAGGTGTACGAGTTCTGCTGACCGCAGCCGGCGGGGTAATTCTCGAAAGATAATTAATTATCCCGCCTCGGCTCCGGCGATCTGCTTGAGAATCATTAGAGTGCTGAAGGAGCGTTTCCCAGAGTAACCTACGCGCTATGAGCAGTGTGCAGGGGATCCAGCTTTGGGCTGATCGGGGTTCCACTGTCTGCCTGTTGCGCTTCGAAGGAAGGAGGGAGGGCATTAACGACGCCGGATGGCCCACTCCACCCAACTGTTGCCATTGTTTGCGGCCCTCAAACCCGGAACTCTGAGGACCTCTTCCTGGGACAACCCCACCTATTCATCAATTACTCGAGTTAAGGCCGTTAACAAATGAGTATACTTTGGGTCTGTTTGGTACTGCAGTTAGCAAGCAATTGTTGGTTCATGCCTCGTAATTATACCGAACCAAAATCTCAACGTGGAACTCTTGTCTCTCTTCGTGATTTATTTCACATTCATGCACTTCATTATGAAGCGGTCCATACCGAGGTCGAGGGTTCGAGGGTAAGACAATGAGTCTGTTTGCTGCCTCTAGATACTCACTGTGTTTTTAATGAAACCGTTTCCCTTTCTGATGTCTCAGTTATTATCCCATCGTCTCGTGATGGTATAGCTATAATACCTGCTAACGAAATCGTTTTTTCATTTTAGCTCTTTTGACAACCATCGCGTTTACCAGCAGCGGTCACTGGGTCCGATTCAGCAGTCCACCATCCTGGTGGTGGATCCCATCAAGGGGAAGGTCCTGAAAGCATCGGGACGAAACATGTAAGCCCCACGCCACACGCAGTCCCGTGCAAGAAGTACAATCCTGTTTCTCAGCTGCGAAGGCGCTCTGCCTTTTCAGCGTTCCCTGGTTGCTTCGGACCACCTGCCGCTGGGCGCTTGCTGGTCCCTAGACGAGGCTTCGTCAGGGGTAACAGGACTAACCAAATTAGTGCTTCCTGTGTAACCTTAGCTTAATGAATGCCAACAAACGAGGTTTCCCGTTGCAGGGGTTGGGGAACAAAAGGCAGCTCTGAGAATTTTGAGTAAACAAGCTGCATTTTCTTTGTCCTGCAACTTCAATCACATTATTCATGATTTTCCAGCGTTTCTGGAAAGGTCACTACCGCTATTGAACCAAATGTGATTAGCAGTATTCAATATGGCATCTTCAGAATGACATGAAGAATAGATGAGGGTGTTTTCAAGCATTTTACAGATGCTACAAGCCTGTATATATGATTGTGACAAGAGTCTGGCCTCTCTTGCAGGTTTTACCTACCCCATGGTATAACCACAGACAAGAACAACAACTACTGGGTCACTGATGTAGCTCTTCATCAGGTAAACTCTTTTTGCTTACAGCAGCTTTGGAGTAAAAGCTAAATTTTAATTTTTTTTTACTGTTGCTTCCAAGAAATAGGGCCTACATTTTGTAATAGCTTTTCCAAATATGTATGTTGTTGGAAATAGCTGTACGTTTTGGAGTTAAGTAGGAAAGAATTCTGTAAATAGACAATTGAGCCATAGTGGTTAGTCTGACACACCCATTAGCCTGAAGCTGACATTCCTACCTTTGAAGGTCTTCAAGCTGGGTCCCGGCGGGAGGGACAAGCCGCTGGTGGTCCTGGGGCAGGCTTTCGAACCGGGCAACGACAGGAGCCACTTTTGCCAGCCCACCGACGTGGCCGTGGACCCTCTGAACGGGAACGTATACGTGTCCGACGGCTACTGCAACTCCAGGATCCTGCAGTTCACTCCGGAGGGGAAATACCTGATGCAGTGGGGAGCAGGTAGTGCTTGTTACAGCCTTACAGCAGGCCGTTCGTGGCCATTACTCTAGACGAGTCCACCCATACCGTCTGTGTCGTTTACACACGGTGTCTTCTTACATGTTAAATCGAGCATCATAACTGGCAGACTTTCCATTGTAAACATCTGATATTAAACACCTGATCTTCTACGTACTAGAGCAGGGGTATAATTATCATCCTCACTTACCAGGAAATGTGGTGGGAATTTAATCGTGCGGTTTATGACGATGTTTATTGTTGTGATACCTGTTACGGCATTTTAGCATTCCGCGTAGTGTTTGGTGCACTGCTTCATGGCCATGTGAGTGTCTCTCTGGACACTGGAAAAGGGACAGTGCTGATCATAAAATAATGTAGGGCTTGTTGAGCTTCTGTGTGTCTTAATGCTCGAGCTTTGAACTCACTGGTAAACCCCACGGTGTCTCGCTGAAGCTGTGGTAAATGCTTCCTCCTTGTCGACAATACCTGGTGATTGATGCGTGACTGTCTGTCATCCCAGCTTCGCTTCTCCTTCTTCCTGCTCCCTGTAGCTTACATTTTGTTCCCCGTCATTATAAACTGCATGCGCAGGCCGGATGTTTCGCACCCAGCCAAACATATCATCTCCCGTGGTGCCTTAGGGTCCTCGGACAGGATCCCGTTCAAGATCCCCCACAGTCTGGCGTTCCTGCCGGACAAACGGGAGCTCTGCGTGGCGGACAGAGAGAACGGACGGATCCAGTGCTTCCTGGCCGAATCTGGACAATTTGTCAAGGAGATCAAGAAGAACGAATTTGGGGGCGAGGTGTTTGCGATATCCTACGCCCCAGTGCATGGTATGATGTCTTTGCCCTCTGTTACTCTCCCTCTCTCTACTGTCATCCATACTTTTGTTTTATTGGTCACATATCCAATTCCTTTTTTTTCCCCTTTACACAATCATTTGTAGTCCAGCTTGTGTACATTTTTCCCATCCAAATGACATGCTGGCTGAATGTGCTCGCAATGATGCATTTTTGTAATATTAAGTTATCCTTCATGAAATAATGTTCTAAAAGATTCAGACTGTTATAACCTAGACACCTGCAGTCATTAACGCGTAGACAGGCTTCAGTCCCAAAATGGAGAGATCATACAAAATGTATTATTTTATCCAGCTGCAGCTTTAAAGGGCCAGGTACTATGAAAGGAATCATTTTAAACATTAAGCATTAAGCATCCAAAAGATACAACAGTTTGATTCGGCTGGCAGCTCTAAAGTCATACAGGTCCATAAAAAATCGAAACTTCACGGCCCGCATCGCAGAAGATCTAATTGCGAAGGATCTGATATAGATTAGGGTTTGGGATAGGCTCCACGTGCTACTGACCAACATATGCAGTTG
Organism: Gymnarchus niloticus; assembly: GCA_009936485.2. Taxonomy (NCBI): domain Eukaryota; kingdom Metazoa; phylum Chordata; class Actinopteri; order Osteoglossiformes; family Gymnarchidae; genus Gymnarchus; species Gymnarchus niloticus. The sequence goes on along the minus strand of JAACJT020000095.1, from coordinate 500,143 downwards.
GAGGATGGATGGAAGATGTATGGTTTTCTTTTCAACAGTAGATCTATGGCGAACGTTCAGATGGAGTTAATTTTTCTAAAATTGGGTTGAGCGGCCATGCTAAAGGCACACTTCCCACCCACTTGCCTGTCTACTTTCAGGAGGCCTGATGTATGTGGTCAACGGGGAATCTACTTACGGGCCACCAGCCCCTCTGAGGGGCTTCGTCATCAGTTATCCCAGCAAGGAAATCCTGGATTATTTCAGCCCGGATGCTCAGGTATGCTTTTAATACTCTGTAATAAAGCATTTGTTCCTGCTTTTATGTGGCTTGGTCAATAGATGCTCTCATTGTATCACTTTATGTATTGACTTCACTCGATCTTTTTTTTTTTTTAGATTAGTCATTGCAATTGATTTTATTATTCCATTTTTTCCATCAAATATGAGTTTAATATCAAATCTAGCCCAGAATTCAGGTGCTCCACTTCTGAAGGGCTGCAGTGGAATATTGCTCTCCTGGTCTGTCCCAGCTTTACTAAAATACGTGTACGGATAGCATCTTGGCTTACGTCTTTCCTTTCTTTTAAGGAAAATGTACCTTCTAAAAGAGTGAGTTTTCCCTTAAAACTGTGAATTCTCGTGAGAGACATTGCTTGCTTTTTCTCCCTTTTTTACTCTGTGGTATTTGAAGGGGCTTGTAGTTTAATCTCCAAGAATCTGAGACGTGTGTGTGTGTGAGAGAAAGAGTGTGTGACTTTTTGGATTTGTTTCCTGCCTCAACTACTGCCCATCCATCTTAGCCTGGTTTTGTTGTATTGGGTTTTTTCTTGTGTATCAATAACGTACTGATCTAACAATCTATTATTTAAGTGAAAAATGTTCATGGTTGTGTTTCTGGAAATTTCTGTATTACTTTGTTGATCAAAACATCAGTGCTATCAAATGATAATGGAAAGTTATTAGGAATTATAAGGAGGCGTATAAAGATATATTTTTGTCGTGATTAATTTTACACTTGTGCTTCCGTGGTCCCTTTGTCACGTGGCGCTGTTGAATTGCTTATTAAAATTTGAAGATTATCATTAAGATAGCGAAGACGATCTTTCATATCCTTTCACACAGGAGTTTAAGATGCCCCACGATATCGTCGTCACGAAAGACGGGAGCGTTTTCGTTGGAGACGCGGCCGCTGATACCGTCGTGAAGTTTATCTCCTCTGAAAGTGAGTGTGAGTCGCGTTACATAACCAGGTGTTAGTGGCCTGAAGCTCGTACAGTGCAGGCAGTGCTGGACCCGGGGTTCCAGTCCCATTGGTGGTCGTGTGAGGATCGACACGGGCTTAGCTGCAGAAGACATCTGAAGAGCCCGGCTGCTGACAACGACCGTAGGCAAAGTTGATAAATTGTGACTAGTTTGATGAGTGGGTGGGACGGGGATCGATTCAATGTTTTCTCATGGCCAAAGCCGTCAATTACAGAAGTTTCATGCAGTACATTTAAAAAAATTTTTTTTTTTTTAATCCTTAGCACATTTCGTAGCATTATTACATTTAATGAAACAGTTAATTCTCAGCATTTAACTGTTCAGTTAAAATACTGTGTCCATTACACAAGACCCGCTTTACCGAATAAAGAGAGAACCCAGGGAAAATTTCACTTCAATTACTTGTGCTTTACACTTGGCGTATGTGCAGCCTTCCAGGCCGTAGCTGCTGCATTTCTCTGCTAAGATCTGCTCCATTTCCTTTCGTTTCAGAAGCTGAGCATCGCTCTGTGAAGAAAGGTGGAATCGAGGTTCAAGAAATCGAAGGTGCCAATTCTCGTCATGACGTCTTGTTGTTTGTGGGCTTTGGGAGGCTAAACCGCTCTTATAGAAGCACAACTCCAACATACATCCATCCATCTGCCATGACAGATACAGTGTACTAGCCATGGGACGAATGAGGCTTCAAAACCTCTGCTGGGCGGGAGTATCTGAAATTAACCAGTCAATGGTGACGCTAAATCAGGCGTCAAAACTCTTGGTTGATTGGAGTATCCCAAACAAACCAATCAATGCTGGCTGGACCCAGCACTGATTGGTAGTTCGGGATACTCCCACCCACCATGAGTTTTGAAGCCTGGCTTCTCGCGTTGCTTCAGTTAACAGCTAATATTTGAAACAAATTGCATATTTAATATACGCTTTATGGGACATTCAGTTTGAGCAGGATTTTTCTGTTAGATTAACATTTTAGATGTTTGAGTAAATGCCTACTCATTGAGAACATTGCTGATTATTACCTTACACTACATCGGTACACACCTGGTCGTCTTTGTCCTGTGCATGTGGATGTGATATGAGTTTATCATCAATTGCTTTCTCAAACCTTGGCAACGTTGTACTCAGACAAAATTAGCAATAATCTTCTGGGTCATGTGTCCAGACACCGATGACAATGTGATTATCACATGGGTCTTTTTAAAAATGCATTTCAGTCCTGGCACTGGGATGGAAAATCTGCTGTGCTTTTAGTTTTATTGGCATGCGTTTTCAGAGAATGCAGTGAAATTCTTGTGCCACGGAGTCTCTCTCCTGCTGTGGCATGGTGTTGGGGTGTAGTACAACGAGACAGCGGTGCGACATCAGGCAGTAGAACAGCGACGACAATATGAGCGTCTCCACTGTAGGGTACAACAGAAGAGGTAAAAAAAAACCAAAACGAAACAGCAGAGCAGGAGCTCAGCATGGGAGATGGTGCCCATGTGATGAAGCTGCTTTTCAGCAGAGTTATTAAACCGTCTGATGACTCATCTCTGGTCAACGTCACTCAGCCTCACAGCTAGAGAGAAGCTGGCCCCCGGTGGGTTGGGCGTTTTTTTTTTTAATTCCCGGTTCGTCTCCTTTCTTAGAGACAGAGACGTTCGTTCAGACCAATCTGAAGCCTCTGCAGGAGCATCCGGGGAGGCTGCCTCAAGCTGTCGGCCAGAAGACACCAGAAGTCCACCAGAAGCCCACGGAGAAGCAGGAGGCAAAGAGCGCAGTCAAGCAGAGCTCGCAGGGTGTGTCGGCGGCCATCGTGACCACTCTGCTGCTCGTCCCCCTAGTGGTGGTCATTGGCATCGGCGTGTTCCTGCGCTGGAGGAAGACCAGGATGTACAAAGGTGGGTCTGCACTGTGTTAACACGCTGTACGTCACCTCATGTCCAGCTCGTCCCAGCGAGATGCAGGTCTTCTCTGGCTATTCATCTGGTGGGAGGCCAACTTTCTGTTGAAAGGGTTAAAAGGTCCTTTTAGTTTAACTCGTTTTTTAATTGCTCATTTTGCCTTAGATGACAGTGAAGTGAAGCTCGAACCCGGCTCCTCAGGGGGACTGCTGGAAAAAATTCGAGGTAAGTGGGTGGATTTGCATGTTTTTTCATGTTTGGAGACGAGAATTTGCAGAGTCATTCGTTTTGAAGTTATTCATTTACATTTTAGGAAAAGACAGTGTACAGTCAAATGGAGTGCAGTGGGAGAACATAACAATTTCATAAAATAACTGGGCTGGGAAAATCACTTAATACGACGTTTCATTTTTATAAATTAATCAGCTCAGAAACCCAAGGAACACAGAAGTTATTTTTAAAAGATCAAAATACCAGATCTGGCTGAGGTGCACCAAATGTTCTTGTTCTGTGTTTATTTAATTTTTCTCGATTCTTTTACTCGAGATAAAGCAGCTTCGGTCCCGGCTGCAGGCTCCCGCACCGCGCGCCTCACGTCTGCGTTGCCTCGTCGCTCAGATACGGCCCCGGCTGCAGGCTCCCGCACCGCGCGCCTCCCGCTGTACCTCTCGAGGGTGACGTTGGGTCTTCTTTAAACGGCGTCTGACTGTATGATGTATAGAAATTAAATACATCGTATCGATCATCACGCCAGCTTGTGGGATTCGAGGGGAACGTGGGGAGAGACGCACAGGGCCTGTCATCCATGTTGGAGCACGTGACATCGATTTGTGGTGGCCAGCTCCCTGACCTTCCTTTGTTGTCACAACCACTACCTAAGGGGTCTCCCAGGACACAGTCTACCTCACAGCCCACTCCACTTGAACAAGCCCTGCGGTTAAGGGTGGATCACATGCTTCTCTGCGCGACCCTGAGGGCCACATGTGCCCCAGGTTCTGGCTGCTGTCTCAGTGTAGGTGCCGCTGCTCATCCAGCTCCCTCCTCTGTATACCCCATGTGATGGATATCCTGCTCCTGAGGGTCCGCGCTTGGGAAGCCTCCCTGGATAAGGCACACTGACACGGCATTGGGAACGGCTCCTGGCACCTGCTAGTTTGGCTTAAAATAAGCCTTATAATCTAGCGAACGAGGCTGGCTCACCATGTGCCAGGGTTTGTTAAGCTCACAAATGGCCCACTCTTTATTTCTGGAGCCGAAACGAAAAGTCGCTTTTTGGAGTTTGGCACAGTCGCTCTTCTCCTGTCCTGCCCTGCCTCTCCATCATGCTTTTCCTGTGTCTTTTAGACTACGTTGGCCACGCCAGAGCTAAGCACAGTCGCTCTTCTCCTGTCCTGCCCTTCCTCTCCATTATACCTTTCCCTCCCGACCCCCACGGTGACTGCAGTCTTGCCAGTTGCTCCACGCACTTCTGGAAATGGGAGGTGGTTTCAATCTCATCATTGGAGCGAAACGAAAGGGCCGTCTGCTGCAGTCTTGTGATGAAGAGCAAAACGCACAAGGACCGCATTTCAAAGTGTTCCACTCACAGCCTGTTCTTGCTGGGTCGCTGGCCGCGCACCGTTCGTGCCGATGAGTCAGAGCTACCTCCCTGAGCTCTTTCATCGTGCTTGTGTATAGCGATTAAATATCCTGCAGAATGGAAAAGTGCCCCCCCTAGCAAAATCCTTCACTCGGAGAGCCAAGGTTACACTGCTAACCATTACACTTTTTAGGGGGAATGTTGCCGCCTGATAGTAAAGATGCAGCGTAAAGGAAAAAGGATGAAGTCTCGGAAGGGTCTGTTTTGATAATGTGGATATAGCCAATGAGTGAGGATTCACTTGCATATAATTATTGATCTGTATCCGTTTGACGGAAGCATAATGATGGATGCAAGTATGTGCCTTATTGTTATGAGGCGAATGTTTGAGGGCACGGTGGCTCACTGGGTAGCTCTGTGCTTCACATTTTCAGGGTTGTGGGTTCGAATCCCAAATCTGCTCCGTGTATGGAGTTTGCGTGTTTTCCCTGTGTCACACTGAATTCCACCTGCACTTAGGTTAACTGGCATCTCTAATGTGATTGTGTGTGCTTGTTGTTTGCCATTTGTACATATCCCATCATGCTCTCCGTAAGGACACACACATAGGGGTAAGAGCACACGGTCACCCGTTTACCCTGTCCGTCATGAGTGGTCGGAAGATGGGTGGATGTCTAATATTACTCAGTGATAACGCTCAGAGGGCCAACACCGCCACGTCGCCTACTCCAGATGGCCCTGTGAAGGCAAACATTCCGATCATGGACTTTGAGCCTGATTTTTTTTGGGCTTTTGTTTCGTATGACGTATCCTCGACATTTTGAGCCAAATCACGAACTCACAAGTCTAAGACGTAAGTTAACAAAGGTTGCCTTGGATTTATCTACGGGTTAGTCATCCTGGCAAACAGAAAACTGTGTTTGTGTACTGTATATAGAAGAATGATATTCTGTATCCTGTTTTCAGAATAATGTTTCAGTACTGAATACAAGGCTTTGAGCACTGGTCGCACATTCGTACTGGTCTGAGCCGTTACATGAAACAGCCAATGATTATGGCAACAGGTAGAACTTAGCCATCCATCTTTCATAGCCACTCACGCAAGAAGCCTGCAGCTTGACCCGGGAAGTAGGAAGTACCGGGCTAGGGATACTCTGGAATTGACGCCGGTCCATTACGGGGTCCAGACACACAGCCACAGTCGGGATGGGACTTGAACCTATAGCCTAGGACGTATTGAGGGAGTACTTATGAGTCTAATCATTATATGAGGGACTGATGGTCAGGAAAATCTATATATCTGCATATCTATAATATTATGCCCCAAACAAAACCCTAAAACTGTATCTACCGTCTGTTTTTGCCACAGGTCAGGCCGGCGGCGGCCTGAATTTGGGAAATTTCTTTGCGAGTCACAAGGGCTACAGTCGGAAAGGCTTTGACCGGCTGAGCACCGAGGGCAGCGACCAGGAGAAGGATGACGAGGATGCAACCGACTCGGAGAACGAGGAGTACTCGGCCCCACCGGCCCCCGGCTTGTCCTCCTAGGGGCCCGCTAGGGTGGAGCCTGCCTGTTAATGCTGCCCCACCTCCTTGCTCATGTGTTCAGGATGTATTTTAATTGTATATGTAATTGTTCGTATCGGCTGCCAATAAATTATAATTTATTTGTGCAAGATTCCTCGACTGAGAGCTATGACCACCACTTTATTTATGTTTAATGGAGCCAGATTTTAAAATAAACGGTTAGATCACAGAATTAAAGTATATTTTAACCTTGCAGGATCGAGAAAGAGGGGGGTTTTATTTTCTTGTTAACAGTAGAATTTTGTTGCAGAAATATCAGCATTTTAGGTTTGCGGGTTTCGGTTCCCCACTTTTATCTGTACGTTTGTGCCTTTAGAACTGTGTCTGCCATCTCCTGCAGCATCTCTTATCAAAGATGTGCCACATGTCAAAAAGAGCTGCTAATGTCACCTGTATTTTGAAATTCATATTGCATTTGTTGAAGAGAGGAGATTATATTTATCATGTATCTAAACTGTATTTACTCAATTTTCCAAGCAGATGTGAAATGTGTCTGATATTTATTGTGACATACTAAGGTTTTATGGCCAGAACACTATTTTCAGTAACAATGTTATTTGTGTAATAAAGTGTCTGCAAAGCATCAGACGTGTTCTTGGGTTTTCTTTGTGAGACTGAAGATTCGTGTGTGTTCATTCTCAAAGCACTGTTGGTATTATTCAGACCCCAAAGGAAACCCCACACCTTCTCCAGCCCTCCACCAAAGATGAGTCCCAGGTCTGTATTCCATGAAATGTAGTCTTCCATCGATCCGTTTTCCATGACCACTTATCCAGTTCAGGTTCACGGGGCACACCCAGTTCATCACACGTCACACGTTCACACATCAAGGGCAGGTTGGAAACCACAGTCCCGATGGAGAATCCACACGGATGCGGAGAGGACACACGAACTCCACCGAGGAGCGTAACCCTAAACCTGGAGGCGTGAGGCTGCAGTGCTACCCACTGAGATGGAAGAGGAATGTTCTTCAAAAGAAGAAAGCAGGTGAAGCCTTGAACAGAGTATCTTCATCACTGGGAATGAGATCTGTTGACCAGTTGTAATAAATTTGATACCACTGATCTGGAGTAGGGTCAAATGGGGATTTGGAGTCTGTCCCATTCAGCACAGGCCACAGAGTGGGTGTACACCCTGGGTGGGATGCAAGTCTGTCACAGGCCACACACCATCCTTCCATCCATTTTACAAACTGGTTTATCCTATTCAAGGACATGGGGAGGTGGGGGCTGGAGTCTGTCCCAGGCAGCACAGGCCACAGAGTGGGTGTATACCCTGGGTGGGCTGCAAGGCTGTCACAGGCCACACGCACTGCATGCAATTTAGAGAAGCCAGTTTTCATAAGTACAATTCTTTAGAGGAGAAAACCAACATAACAGAAAGAGACCAAGCAACCAACACAGGATTGGGATAGGATTCAGGGCCTCAACTCTAGATGTGACAGGCCCCTGTGCTACTGGATGAACCCAGCCAAAAAATATTCCAGAAGGTATACAGAGCACTGGCAAGTCATTTTCTTTATATTGCATGCATACTTTTCATTTGGAGCACAACCTTCAAGTGCTATTTAAAATAATTGTAGACAACTAGACATCACTCCTTCAGAAAAATCACCCAGATTACCATCAACATTTCTCTTTGAAACCCTTAATGGCAAAATGGTTGCTGTTCCACTAATAATTACAATTTCACAGCACACTGAAACAATCCAATGCACCTCAAGAGGTTAACTCTATGTGTTCTGTCTCTGTTAAAAATACAAGCTGCGGGATAAACTAAAATGGAGATAGGTTTCAGGGCCAAAATAATTTTCTTTAGTGATTGTGGTTTTTATCGACATCTAGTGGTATAATATGGTACTAATCCGCATATTAATTACATTCTTTTTTCTTTCAATATTTAAAAACTGTGTACATAATAATAATTGTGGTGGCCAATTTACATAATCGGAACATTGATGGATCTTAATTTGAATAAGACAACGGTATAATTAATATTAGCATTCAAGAAAGCAATGTTACAAGAGCAACCAAATACTACTAATTATGCTTTTAAAACGCAATTTTTAAATTTTCTGCTGTGCTTACAGTCATATGGTTTCATTCATTATTTAAAGGATGGAAGAAAAACATCCATCCATCCATCTTCTATAATGACTTACCCAGTACGTTCTGAGCCTGGAGCCTTTATCAGGAAACTCAGGACACAAAGCAGGAGACACCCTGGACAGGATGAGGAAAATACAACCAAGTGTAATTAAGTCTGAACTGAAAAACAAAACCAAGGTGACACAGAAAAAAATAACTCCTATTTTATTAATGACGATGCATTTTCGCGTTTGGTATATTGTTAAGATGAAAGAAGAACACACCGCACTAAATCTAACGGCAACAGCCTTCTAGTTGTCAAGGAGATGCCGAGATTTCTTTTAATGTGAAAGCACTTGCTCAAGGACCCATCTTGTCCATGCATCCATAAAGGCTCAGCATATTCAGTAATGTTCTTTTCTTACCTGGAAAGGCTCAATAATCTCCGTTTCTGAATCATTCACCTTAGAGTGTGAGGCTGAATTGCTTTGAAGACTCAAATCGCACAGACATATCAAGTCTGAGGTCAAAATACATGTCCTAAACCTGGACATTTTTAATAAAACTGCAACAAAAAAGATTTGAAAAACACATGTGATGGTCAGGAGGAATGTAAAGGACTCGACTCAAGAACAACAACGAGAATGCTTTTTAAGGTTTAGAAAAAGGAGGATAACCTGTTTTCCATTGTTGAGCCATAACCGAGACGAACTGTGTTTCTTTTGTGTCCCATCATTGTTTTTGTGTGACAAATTGTGATAAGTAAAGACATTTGGTGAACATTCAAACCCCACCGCAGTCCATGCAGAGCTGGAGACCTCGACCACTGGGTCTCCCTTTCTGTTGCATTCTGGCTTCTGTTTTGTCATCGTGCGGTCCCTCAACGTCTCACAGAGAAAGGCTTTGCCTCACACGTTTATGGATGACCACCTGTACAACTTGCAGTAAATATTATGAAACTAAAATAATGAAGCATTATGTTTGCAAGTCCACTGGGACCCAGTCCTCAGAATGAAGTGGTTAATAGCCATGAGTGCACTACTCTTGATTCTGTGGCCCATAGACTAGTCTTGCTTGATACACAGTGAATAAAAATCCAGTACCATTAAGGTGAACAGTGAGAACAGCTTTGCTGTGCTATATTTTCTTGAATGCTTCTAAATCCAGATGGTCTAAACACATTTGCTTGATAATGCATTTGATGGTATAAACCAGGCCAGTGGTGTAAGTATTGCTTTGTCTAGAATGTCTACACAATGTACATTGTGAATTGGGCACCCTGGACAAGTTCTTATTGACAAATAAGGTTCAAGAAAACTTAGCCAGGACTGTCCAGTGGTGGGAATCCAGCATATGGGGTATAGGAGATGATTACTGTTACCCAAAATGCCTTTAAAATGACGGTACCGGCAGAGCTTTCCAATGGCCAGGGGGGTGACTGTCACTTGGCCGGGAGGGCGGGGCGGGGCGGGGCGGGGCACACGTAGACATTTCCCCGCCCCCTCGGTGACGTAACACCGCGACGGTGACGCGTCCCGGCGGCCGCGGGTCGCGATTTTAAAACGATAGTGCGACGATACGGCGTCCCGGCGGCGACTGAGACGCCAGCGGGGTTTGGGTGTAGCGGCATCGGCCTTTGAGAGCCAGGACACCGCGGCGAATTTAAGGCCACCGGAGCGGAGGGCTTGTAGCCCGGCTACTGGCGATGCGGAGTTAAGCGGATCCAGGGTGCGGAACGCCGCTTGGTAAGGCAGCCGAAGCCGGGCGCTACCAGCAGCCGCGCCGCCGTGTGCTAACGGCGTTAGCCTGGAGCCGGAGGTCTCCGCAGGAAGTAGGTCGACTGCTCAGCGGCCGATGACAGGCAAGCCCGCAGAGCTGGGGAGATGCTGCGGCCTTTTACTGGAGAGACGGAAACTGAAATGAAATGCATGGATCCGTAGGCTGGGGAGCCGCGCATGATGCCACACGCCAGCTTCAGCATTGTAGGGAGCGTGCTCTTCTGAAGCGTGCGTACGCTCATCCGGGGAGCGTGCTCTTCTGAAGCGTGCGTACGCTCATCCGGGGAGCGTGCTCTTCTGAAGC
>JAACJT020000095.1:466101-489580 GCA_009936485.2 Gymnarchus niloticus | reverse complement strand
CGTGCGTACGCTCATCCGGGGAGCGTGCTCTTCTGAAGCGTGCGTACGCTCATCCGGGGAGCGTGCTCTTCTGAAGCCTGCGGCCGGTCAGCCAGTAGAGCTGAATTTGGGTACATTGTGCAACTTTTAAAGTAATAGCGGAAAGGGAAGCAGAAAAAAGCTTCAGAACAAGCCTGGGGTTGGTTTTAGAGGCAGTTCGCCTATAAGTGTTTGTTTATAAATTAAGCTTAAGACAGATGGTACCAGAAGGGACAGCACAGGCTTTTGGGGGCCAGGATTAGAAGACATTGGGGACATAATTAATGCATAAGAACACAGTTCTTCTCTCTCTAGTGAAGTGACAACACTGATCGAATGTTCAGTATGGTGGTCAACATTCGTTTTTTTTTTTTTTTTTTCCCAGCGTGTTATTAGGAGAAATATCTGGAAATGTATGATGGCAGCAGTACGTGATTAAGGACATTTCCGGAAACCTTCATTGCTAGGAGGCACCAAAACTTGTTTGAATTGCTCCAGATTACCAAGGAAATGTGGTTAGCTGTAAATTTAATTTGGGCCTTGTCAGAAATGGGGAAATCTGAACATAATGGAAGTTGACGACACAACAAAATGACCGTTGTGTTTTTGCAACACTTAACTCGGTAAATTAACCAGTTTCAATGTTACCGTGCCGCTGACGTTTGTGTGATTGTGAATAATTTAAATACTGATGTGCCGCTTTAATTTTGGTGCAGTTTCCGTTGATCTTATTTGCAGAATGTCCTGCTTTTCACGTCTTTGCCTGGACCTTAATACTGCTGAGTTTATTCTAGAAGTACTTTAGCTATGCTCCATGCTGCTCTGTGCCTGAAGTAAATCATTTAGAGAGGTGTGTGTGTGTGTGTGTGTGTGTGTGTGTGTGTGTGTGTGTGTACATTCTCACTTCATAGGGGTCCTACTAAATCTGTTGTTCCTCCATCTACACGGCCTGGTTTAAGGATAGCTGTGTACCTCATCACCACGGACCACATTCCATCCTGGGCCAGCTGTGAAGACAGGTGCTGCCATGACAGACCTCGCTTATGGGAGGCGGTGACCCCCGATGTGAACTTGTCCGCCGACACCCTGCACCGCTAGAAAATGGGGATTTGGACGTTTCATCCCAGTCACTATCTTTATTTTAGCGCTGCATTCTTTGTAGTTTGAGTTTGCTGTCTGTCATGGAGTTTGGAGGTGAAAGATGAGTTCTTCTGATAAATACTTCGTCTCGAGGACTATGTGGGAACGTCTGTCCTGGTTTAGCCTGACGGAACTATGAGAGAGAGGAGGCCTTTGGGGGGTTGTATTTTTACTTTTGCGGTTGGCAGTTTGCGATTTTAAACAGAACAGTAATAGTTTTGGGAACTTGTTTGCATGATTCTGCAGTGCGGTTGTCAATAAATGAATTTTAATATTGTGCAAAAAAAAAAAACCTAATTCTTCATCTCTCTTTGGACTTGGACATGGGAAATGACAGGCTCCAAGTACACATGAATTTGCCTTTAGCAAGTGTTGAATTGTTATTGACCTCGTGACCCTGACCAGGGTGAGTGGTTAGAGGGTAGGTGGATGGAATTGAAATTTGTTTGCCACTGTAAGTAACTTCAGTTTAGCCTTTTAGGTAAGTTTGAAACTGAACGCCTGAAACAGAGGTTTTGGAATGTGTATTTGGAGGTTTTGATTCATCGATTTCTGAACACGTGCAGCGTTGAATTTTCGTAAACCACGTTCATGTTAAATGACCTGACTGACGAGGTGACAGGGATTATTTCCACCAGCTGGCTCACGCTGGTGCTGGTGTTATGTTATGCTAACTGACCTGGGGCCTGTTATGTCTGGGGTTCACGCGTCACGCGTTTCTGAGATGTTTGGAATGTTTTGGATGACCAGAAGGTCGGTGTGTCATAGCTGATAAGCATTCAGTTTACATGGTGAGCAGGAATATGCTACAGCTTAAGGAAATGTTGTAGGCAAGAGTGGAGCAAAACGTTTGTTTAGGTACCAAAGCGTTATGACTGACCGTGTTTATAGTTTCCTGACCGTGATTATAAATCTGCGTTTGGCGATTGGAGTGGGCTGCCCACTTGACATTAACATGTGACCTTGTCAGCAACAAGTGTCCAGCCTAGGTCTAAAAATAGCATCAAAGAATGATTACATGCTCTAAACAGGAAAATGTAAAGCACTCAATTTCACCATTTTCTTGAAGTGTTGACATATTTTGCTGAAATACTGAATATCTTGATGAGACAGCTGTCAGCCTGGTTTCTTGTACTGCGATGGGGTCTAGAAATGAATTAACAGCACCTGAAATATCTTCTCTTAGTGTACTACTTGGAGAAAACGTGAAGAGAACATATTGCAATACAAACTTTCTCCAAGGGATTTATTTTTGTACACTTTCAAGCCTAGGCTGGGGTGTGCTTATGTAACGCCTGCCCATACCTGTAAGCTGAACCAAGCACCCTCCGGGATCTTGTGAGCTCACCACAGGTGTGTACGCGGTCGTTTCCCCGACGTCGGGACCCTCCGGGATCTTGTGAGCTCGCCACAGGTGTGTACGCGGTCGTTTCCCCGACGTCGGGACCCTCCGGGATCTTGTGAGCTCGCCACAGGTGTGTACGCGGTCGTTTCCCCGACGTCGGGACCCTTCGGGATCTTGTGAGCTCGCCACAGGGGTGTACGCGGCCGTTTCCCCGATGTCGGGACCCTCCGGGATCCTGAGAGCACACGTGCTTTCTGAACATTGTGCTGCCGGGTCTTCCCCGCCGTAAATGCGACTCGGGCCTTTCGGTTCAGCTGCTTTGCCCTTCAGATCACATGGACAGATCAGCTAGCACCCGGCTCCTGTCTTTGCCGCAGATGGACCTGCATGGTGGGCCCCCTTTCGTGAAACAGAATCTGCATTGTCCTAATCCTGTGATTGACATGTGAACGCATCACCTAACCTTGACCAGCCAAACAGTGGTTTATACCGGATCTGCAGTGACAGGTTCTGTCATTATGAGATTCTGCTTTCACAGGTATTTATTTCACAGGTATTCTATTTATTTATTTATTTACACAGGCATTTATTTATTTGTGAACAGTTAAGATGATGGATGCTTTCATTTTTTCAGAAATACGTCTGAGTTTTGTGACATTCAGTACCATACCCCCCCCCCCCCCCCCGTGGAAAGCATTTTGCCTTTTCATTAGGTTTATTTTTCATAAATTGCAGTAGCCTGCATCTTTCATGTGTCCTGGGACCCATTAACTAACAAGTTAATCTCTTTTAATCCAGATTTATCTTCCCTGAATTTTGCGTGTGATGCTGAAATTCATCTTTCTGGATAAACAATTAAATGACACAACTATCATCTAAGGTTTGCATCACACTCATACTGCTTTTCCCAACATCCATCCATCTTTAGAGACACCTATCCGGTATCTGGAGCCTAACCCAGGAAGCTCAGGGCAGGTGATGGTGGACCACGTACTAAGAATAATTTTGGGCCGCCAGTTTGCCCAGCTGCATGTCTCTGGACTGTGGGAGGACACCACGGTACTGAGAGGAACCTTACAGGAAACGTGTGGAATGTACAGGCTCCATACCCACAGAACCAGGACTCAGACTCAAAACCTCAGCCCTGGCATGAAGCCACAGTGCCACCCGCTGAGTCACAGCATTGCTCCCACAAAACAATGTGTAGGAAATGAGAAATTAATTTATATTGTGCTGCTTTGTTCTGTTAATGGCTGAAGTGAAACGGTGCGGGTGGGGGAGTGTTTGACTTACTCCACAAATAACGGAAAGCAATGACATGACTCATTTCATTTCAAATTCACGGTTCCGAATCATTTGAAGAACGCAGTGTTAGTGTAAATAAATCAATACGTATCCGTGACTTTTGTTAAAAAAACGGCTGCCAAATCTCAAAAATCCAAATCACCCAGATTCTCGTTCTCTTTTGGAAACTGAACATAGAGTCTGAATTTGATATAATATGCGCAGGAAACTGAGTGGAATTTGAAAACGAAGCACAGCACTAATTTGCCGTTCCTTAATTAGTGCCAAAGAGTAAACACGTTTCATTCGTATGGATGCTCAGCATTTTAAGGCTCTAGTTCAGACTGATTAATTTAGGCCAAATATATAGCGTCTCGTAATTTTAACAGTAGAATAGTCCAGGTGGCGGTGGTGGTAGAGGAATGTTTTAAGCAGACTAATTATCATGGGAGTGTCATTTTTATCACACTGATAAGTCTGATTGCCTGGGGAATGACCCACTTAGCTCCCGGCATTTCCTGTCTTTGTCGCCGCCGGCAGTTCTTCTGTTCCTGCTGGTCACGTTGCCTGACTGGCGAGCTGGCGTGTAAATCCAGGCCGGAATCAGTCTCGGCTCTGATGTCAGCAGCCGGCGATTGAGTGTGTACCAGCTTCGACTGGCGTGAGAACGGACGCCGCCAGCGGACGAGAGACTGTTAAACAAAGGCTGAGCCCAGAGGGTGTCGTCGCCTTACGGTGTGTTTTATAGTGGCAGTTAAGGCTGGTTAAACTCGAGTTTATGTGTGCTATGTTTATGTGGTGATGTTGCTGGTACGTCTCTTCAGAGAAACGCTTTCCTGCTGGTTTATTATGTGTGGGTCACTGGTCTCTGGGACGTTTCCATGGAGGCTGGTAACATTTTACGATGGTAATTCTGGTAAAACCTGTGTGACTGAGAATCGCATAAATATGTAGGTAAATTAGCTGGCAGCCAGGTGGATGATCTGGAAGTGGAGGAGCTCCACTTAGTCGTGGTGCTGGTTTGGTGGTTTAGGTTAGGCCAGGAGCCCCGCTTAGTCGTGGTGCTGGTTTGGTGGTTTAGGTTAGGCCAGAAGGCGCAGGTGTGTTAAATTGACTGGCCTGGAAAGTGCTTTCAGCCTGGGAGTGAGGAGGCTAGGAACTGCAACGCAAAAGAGCCCATAATAATGGCAGCACTTGTCCATTTTTGAAAATCATGGCTCACAAGCATCCATTCAAGCGGTGAGGGGAAGAGATTTGGGTTTCTCTGATGGTGCTGGAAGGGTTGTTTCATAATAAGTGTTATGAAGATGACCACACCCATGTCCTCCCCCTCCTCGGTCCCGTGGAGCGATGTGTTGCCGTCTGAATGGTAGTGTCCATCTCGATGGAACAGCGGGAATTCCACAACCAGGTGTCGTGTCGGATTCCCGTGGTTCTGCACGGCATGCCTTGGAATCTTGGGCAGCACCCCCCGCCCTTGGGGGGCTGTTTTAATCATTTTTTGGTTTGCTTTACATTCCTGTTCCCTGAGTACTCTCTTAGGTGTTTTAATATATCGATCTGCACCATGTCCTGCTTTTTCGAATATCTTGTGCTATTTGAGGAAAAACCACTTTTCTGAAGTGAGATAATATTATTCTGTAAACCAGACCTGGGTAGTTCTTGTCTGGATCTCCGGTGGTGTTGAGTTCAGCGAATTGGCCAGCATGGTATGTATTTGCTCAGTTTTGTCATGAGGGAGTTTTTAGACTTTACACTTGGGTGCCAATATTGACCCAAGTTAGACATTTTACTGTTGCCAGGCACCAGCACAGGTGTGTGAAGTAAGGGGTCTGTGTACGGGGGCGCCGGGGACACGCCGTGGTGTGTACGGGGGCGCCGGGGACACGCCGTGGTGTGTACGGGGACATCGACTGTATCAGTTGGCTGTGAATATCGTTGTTTGATTTATATTTGCATATTTTGTTAGTGATTTATGCTTAAATTTTTTTTTCTGCTTTTGTCCCATACCCCACCCAGTGTCCAAATGAATATCAAGAATGTCTCTGTAGAAAGTCGTTTCATGAAACTGCAGCCAAAGTGGACTTCAGAAGATCCCATACATTAGCCATATTAGCCATATTAGCATTGCTGCTGCTTCTTCTACCTCCTTAATTTAAGGGTTAGTCCTGAGTTGAACTGATGTTGGCACCAACGTCCCTGCATGTTGCTGACGGTTTGGCTCTGGTTTGTAGGCCCTGCCTGCCTGGAAGATGGGTTTTTTTTCTGACTCTTAATCAGTGCTCGGTCATTGTTGAAGAACTCTAGTGTCTCGGTGTAGAGTAACCAAAATGCCTGCCTCCTCTGCTGCTCGCATGTGGGCGTCCATCTTGCTTTCTGGCATTTCCTCATACGGCGACACACACACCGCCTCGCTTAAGCAAGTTTCTGTTTGTTCTCGACTCCCAGGAGGAACCGTCATGGTGGACGTGGGGGAGCCGATATCGGGAATCCCGGCTCGGTCTCGGACTAGCAGCCTGTGACGTGGTGAAGTCGAGGAGGATGCCCAGGAGCTGAGGCTGTTCTTCGGGGTGTCTCTTTAACTGGCTTAGGTCGGCTGACTTGGTTGAAATCCGGCCCGTTGGCAGACGGGGTCACCCTCGGTCGCCCGCAGGGGGCCCGGCAGTGTTGGCCTGAAGACAGCCATGTCTGTGGGTGAGACAGACGCAGACCACCCTCGCTTCTTCGTGGGCTGTGACGATGGAGAGGGAGATGAGTTGTTGGATGCGGGCAGGATGACGGGCTACGACTGCCTATATGAGAACGTGGAAGAAGAGGAAGAGGGCGACGAGGATGAGGAGTACGACTCGGTAAGGGTGGCGGCATTTCGCTTTGGAGCATTCAGTGTCTCGCGAGTCTGTCCGCCCCTCACTTTTCTGTCGTTCCCCCAGCTGAAGCCTCATAAATAATAAATATGATTACGCTTTCATACAGCGAGTGTTTCACCAGAATCGGGGAGACGTCAGTCTTCTAGGGAACGTTGGCTGCTCTCTGGTTAATTTAGTCAAAATAAATCATTAGTGTCTTAATTGCTTCAGGGAAATCTCTCCAAACCTGTGTATTTCATGTTGAAATCATTGCAGAGTTCGTTAGAGGTCAACCCAACATGAACGATTGCTAGAATATATATATATATATATATATATATATTTTTTTTTAATTTTTCTTTTGTTTACTCACTTCATTTTAAGTGGTTTCAATATGAATACTAAAACTGATCGACGTCGGCTTAGTCTAACAGCACTTTAAAGTAAAGTCACTGTACAGTCCACAGAATAGATGAAAGTCAGCTTTCAAAACCTTGGAACACACAACAGTTTCTGCAGATCTGTCTTTTCAAAGTTTAGCATCTCCACTGCGTCGTAGACCAGCACTTTAAATGAAACCATATGTTTACACAACCCTTTTAGCATAAATATGTGTTTCCTGATTCTGTTTTTATTGTGGAAATAGGTGTGGAACTCAGCACTGAGTGCTGTGTGTGTTTTGGCTCTGGTGAGGGAAATGAGGGGCTTTACTACCAGTCAGGGAGATCCTGTGTTTGCAGGCCGCTGACGAACAGAGACAGACATGTCTGCTTGCTTGTTTACATTGTGAATACGATGTTTTGCCTGTCCTGTGAAAATGTCCATTTCCAAAATGAGTTCTCTAATAAAGCTTCGACAGCCTGCTCTGCTCTTGGTGGCTGTGTGTGAAATCTTCACTCAGTTCTCTGTCAGGGAAAACTTGTCATTTTTTTTGTGCTGGAAGGTAAATAAATGAAGGCTGAAATATTGAGAACTTTTGCTTATAAAGCTACGTTTTTCATCGGTGTGTTTCTATGTGTAAAATATTAATAACACGGCAAGATTTTTTTCCCCCTCGTGTATAAAGCGCTGTAACCGGATCATCCACACCCCTTCATTGTGGACCTAAAGCACAGTAAATATATCCAGCAGGTCACTGACCGTTAATTTACCAGCGGCTACAGGTGTTGAACCCTCCCCCTTTTCCCGCTCAGCCCCCGGAGAGGCAGATCGTGGTCGGAATCTGTGCCATGTCTAAGAAGTCCAACTCCAAGCCTATGAAGGAGATCCTGGAGCGTCTGTGCCTCTTCAAATACATCACCGTGGTGATCTTTGATGAGGAGGTCATCCTCAGCGAGCCGGTGCAGAACTGGCCCCTGTGCGACTGCCTCATCTCCTTCCACTCCAAAGGCAAGTCCGCGTCTCGCCGCGTTGGGCGGCCGCTTGGCATGACCGAAAACTGAAAACGCCCGACCGAAGCTTGCTTGGGATAGTTACTGAAGAGTGTTGTTAGGAATCCCGGTAGCTGTTCACACGAGGCTGAGGGAGTTTAATTTCTCTTATAAAACACCAAAGTATTCTAAGTAGACTACGCAGCTTTTAAAACCGATTTCTGGTGAATTTTAATCAGCTGGTCCGTTTATTCAGACCCTCAACCCGAAAAGTCCGTCCCCCGCTTAAGTCACGGCTTGACTGGCTGCGAAAATGAACAAGCCCATTTGACCGGTCCCAAATCGATGTTCTCCTCGCCGACACCTGAGTGCGAACACGGCGTGCGTTTGCTGTGTGGCTGGTGATCAGGACTGGAGCGCCATCACGCATCTTAATGTGGAGTCGGATGGTAATGTCACCGTGCAAATGGAAATGTGGCTGACCTCACGTCAACAGGTGTCGCTCAGTGAGTCTGGCCTCCAAACTGCATCAGTCAGTCTGTGGGCGCACACTGTTTACTTTGTTTTTTTTGTAGGACGGAGTAGTGGCTAGCGTGGCTGCCACATGCTAGGGTCGAGGGTTTGAATCCCCACCCCGGTCTGTATGGATGGAGTCTGCAGGTTCTCGTCATGTCTGCAGGGGCATCCTCTGGTTTCCGTGGTTCTCCTACCGCAGTTAGGCTAGTGGGTGTCTCTAAATTGCCCAGAGTGTGTATGTGTGTGCGTGCGCCTTGTGATTGGCTGATACCCTGTCCATCAAGTGCCCCCAGTGTATTCCTGTAATAGATAAGCAGTTTGAAGGTAGGTGGATGGGTGGTTTTATTGTGCTTTTTTTTTTTGCACCCTCCAGGGTTTCCATTGGATAAAGCTGTGGCCTATGAAAAACTCAGGAATCCGTTTGTCATCAACGATCTGGACCTTCAATACTGCATCCAGGACAGGTGAGGACTTTGCAAGACCACCCCGGCCCACCAGAGAAAAGTCAAGGGGTCACCAGAGTGTGCTGCACTGGGGTTAATCTGCGAACCCTCGTCCTGGTCATATCCAGATCCTCCTGCTTGACTCTATATGGCACTTTACGTTCAAGTGACGTTCTGCCACCCGGGGCTGCGTGAAATCGGCCGGGTGTAAGAGATTACGGTGTGCAGAGGAGCTGCCATCTTAGAACCGAACGGGAGTGATGCATGGCGATAGGATGTACTGTCAGAAGATTAAAGTACTTTTTGGCTCATTTAACGAATGTTTATCCCCGCGGTGGGTCCTGCTCACCGCTCTCCCCTCGGGGGTTAATAACCGTTGTCGGTCTAATCTATTTCCCTCTGCACAGGCGAGAGGTGTATCGAATCCTGAAAGCTGAGGGCATCCAGCTTCCACGATACGCGGTTCTCAACAGAGACCCCGCAAGGCCAGAAGGTAAGCAGCATCCCATAATAAGTTCACCTGGTTTACCTCCACAGCACCATGGCGACGGACGCGACAGTCTGAGATATCCTGGAGTGGTAGGTTTACTCCTTTAATATGATTTGAGATAATGCTCCCACTTAATCACAGTTCACTTTTGTTATCGTGCTCAGACGCCGCATCGAAGTTCCATCTGATTACGGTCCTTACCCTGCTGCCGTCACTGCCAGTAATAGAGAGAATATTTACTGATGCTTGCTTTTCTGTGCACTGGCCTGGTTTGTTTACATTAGCCTGAAATTTGAGTAGAACGACACATCTGGATGCATGCGATCATTTCCGGTATGCCTGTCTTGCTCGCCACTTCCAATAATGGCTGACCCTGCGCTCTGACCCCAAGCTTTGATGTCACCCGTGTGTGTGCGTGTCTGTGTGTCTCAGAGGAGAGCAAGATGGGATCTGCGAAAACCAGCAAAACCACGCTTGCCGATAAATCCGTCGCCATTTTCATTCAGTTAACCAGTAAGTCAGCCAGTGAGTGAGCTCTCCATTGCCACACACACCCACACCCCCTGTGTTCTGGCTGATTGGTGAATTTCCCCTGGTGCTGTCTGATGGTGGACCCAGACTGACTTCTCACAGGCTCTCATGTCAGTCTGCCTCCTGACTTTGTGTGCCCTTTTCTGGACAGCCAAGCTGAACCATGACTGGATGCTTGCAGGTTTGTAAAGCCTAATAAATGAAGGAGCTTACGGCAGAAAGCATAGACTCAGAGCATCAGAAATTAAGAGTTTTGGTACTTCATAAGTAAATCACAAATAATGCTCACTTTTTCTATATTGACTGTATCATAGCACTTGACCATAAGTCTCCTGTCCTGCCCTGTCCTGATACTGCACCGGCCTGGTACCTCGAGCTGGAAGGATTAGGCTGGTTAATTCTTCGATTGTTCCTAAGATTACCTGTGTTATCCTCTTCGAGGTGCATGGGGTAAATCCGGTCATCCAGATTATTGAGCTCTCCTCAAGTTGTGTTCCGCTTTGGAGCGAGATCTAGGTCTGCTGATCTGATGTGACCTACGGCTCGGGTAACGTGTGTGTGTGTGTGTGTGTGTGTGTGTGTGTGTGTGTGTGTGTGTGTGTGTGTCTCTCTCTCTCTACACATTTAAGAAGGCAGACATGGGCAAAGACACTCACTGACACATCTATTGCCTCACATTAAGATCTTTTAAAAAGCTTGGTGTAAAACCGTTACTGACATGATGTAACGAAACGGTCTCGTGCAGCCCTTTACATAAAAGCGACGCATGGAAAAATTAAAAGCGTGGAAGAAAATTAGACGGCACAAAGGAATTATTCCAGTTATTAGTGGTCTGCTGTCATGACCCCCAGGTAGGCAGGCACAGGGACAACACGACAGCCCCATCACGAAAGAAAACAAACAGTTATGTTCTGCTCTGATGATGAAACCGTGTTTAAACCTGCAGTGGTCACTTGGCTTTTCAGCAGACAATGCAGGGCTTGAGTCGCAAAGCTGCATGCTACCCCTGCAGGACATGTCCTGCTTTGTTCTTTGTCATTCTTGCCAGCTACACCCAGATTTCGTAACTATCGTGCTTGGTGTGTGTGTGCCTCCTTCATTAGTTATGTTTTTTGTTATTGGTAAGTCTGATTTTGAGATTGTGTTGTTTTTTTCCCTTCTTATCCTAATTACCTAGTTAGATTTACCTGATCTCACAAGAGCTGTCCTGTCTTGTGTGTGTGCCTGGTCATGTACTCAGTGATTTAAATTTTTTTTACTTTTTTGGGCCTAAATGTACGCGATTTCCCCCACTTAGTAGGGTCTTAGCCAGTTTCCTAACCAACACTTAGCGGGATTAAGAGTGTGCTGATGTAATGTGTAATTGCCCGTCTTTCCTGTGTGTGGGAAATGAAGGTTTTCAGGGACGGCTCGCCATCATGCCTTGCTGTTGACAAGGGGTCTGACTGTTCACTTGTTTTTCGATCGTGCCCAGACACATGGAGGCGAGCTGTGAACATTTTCGCTACCTGTCACCGAACCAAGGGGTCTGTTACGGTTTACCGTTTTCATAAGGTGGCTGTTGAAAAGGAGAGAGTGAGACGTGGAGGGTATTGAAGACCGTTTACCCATGGTATATGGCAAAACAACTCGTATGGGTTTGGGCAGGGAGGGGTTAAAATGGCTCCCCTATAGGATAAGGCGGAGGAACCTGTGTTACTGGTAGGGTCAGGTCAAATGTTACACCTGAAGATTTTTCTAAGCATAAAGTGTACCTTGCGTGTTTAAAATCTTGTGAATACCAAATAATGCATTCAGCAGGTCATGTTCATATAATGGGAGTCTTGACAATGACGGGACAATGAGATCTTGTGGTTTATTTATGGCCAAGTCTTCACAAAGTGTGATGAGTGTTTTGACACGTGGTCCTCTGAGTCATCAAGCAGGCCAGTGAGGTCTCCAAAAACTGCTTTTGGAAAAGTTCCTGTTAATAGGACCTCGTGCCTCTCATTCCGGGGTTAAAAATAGAAGGAAATGTTACCTAGAATGGATCGGGCTGTGGTCAAGCATATTTTAATGTCTCCAGTTTTTAAGTATAAGACTCAACCAGTTTGCTGAATTAGTTCCTTTTCAGTTCGACATTTATGTAGTTTTTATTTTTATTTCCCAAGAAATTTGAGCAAATTACAACTGTTTTTGGCTGAAGATTATCATCTCAGTTTTAATCAGAAGTCACGATATTAGTTTGTGGAACGTACAGTTGACTGGAACTGTGTTGCGTGACATTAAATATTTTTCTGTATTGGACTCTGTCCCAAGTCCTTGTGGATTGTAAGCAACCCCCCCCGCCCTGGTCATGCAGCGCCTGCTTGTGGTATGAAATGAAACATTATTTCCTTTTTGTTTTGTGGAGAGCATCAAGGGTCAGACGCTATAACAAGTAGACCGTTTTGTTGGTTTGCGGGCGACGCGATTCAGGAAGCGCATTTCAGAGGAGGCGGCTCAGATCGAGAGGTTGAACGTCATTCATACCAGCGGGGAGATTGGGTTGTTCTCACACGTTCCATCGTGTGATTCCTGAGTGACACTAGCATGTTTATAGGGGCAAGAGCAAGCTTCTGGGTCAGAGAACAGGGTCAGTGCGGTACCTGGATTGGTCGAGGGTCTTGCTGAAGGGCCCAACAGTGATATGTTTATGCTATTGGCCGCGGGATTTGAACCCACAACCTTCTGGGCTTGGACACAAAGCCCTAACCCTACGCGAGGTTAGGCAGCAGGGGGGTGCCCTGTATCCTCTGAACCAGCATCTCCCTGCTTCAGAGTGCAGCCTGGTGGAAGGTGAGGACCACGTGGAGGTGAACGGCGAGGTCTTCCAGAAGCCTTTTGTGGAGAAGCCCGTCAGCGCCGAGGACCACAATGTTTACATCTACTACCCTACGTCGGCCGGTGGGGGGAGCCAGAGGCTCTTCCGCAAGGTTATCTATTTTCGTTTGTTCGTTCATTCATTCATTCATTCATTTATCTTTATATGTATTTACTTAGTTTGTCAGGTAAATTGACAAAAGGTATTTCAATGTATTGGCCCAGATTAAATAGAGATTTGATGTGTAGAATCGACTCTTAATTGCCACTGTCTAGTCATAATGCTTCTCTACACAGAAATGACTTATTCAGTCGTTCTCTTAGGTCGAGATCCATGATTATGTCAGGTATTTACGTTTAGGACCGATATGTTTAGCTTAGGGGTTGATCTCTTCTACTGAATGTGCCGTTTCTTGAGGTCCTGTTTGATGATTTTAATCATATTTGTACTCTCATAAAGAGAAGCAGTAGGAGGATGATGATGATGATGTTGGGCCTGTTTGTCGTAGATTGGCAGCAGGAGCAGTGTTTACTCTCCAGAAAGTAATGTCCGCAAAACTGGATCTTACATTTATGAAGAATTCATGCCAACAGATGGGACTGACGTAAAGGTACCGGCTAATATGCCATCTACTGCACGCGCTCGGTGATTGATTAGCTGGCCTGTTTTATTTTAAGACATGACTAATCATTTTTGGCAGGAATAGTTTTTTTTTGGATTGCATTCAAAGGTAGAAAATGCATTTTTTGGTGACAAAGAAGACATGTTTAACAGGGGCTTAGGGAGCTGTCCGTGTCTATCACGTTCCCTTACACATTAATGCTTCAGAGTATAATGTCCTCCCTCTTCCTCAGATCCTTGTGTTTGTACTTGAAGTAGCTAGGCACGCTGACCTTTGCTTACAGTCATTTGAAAGTGACCCTTTTAGTACCAGCTCAGTCCCACGGTGCCTCACTCTCATGTACTCGCGTACCGCCGGTACTCAGTGGTTTAGTACACCAGCGGCTTATAGCTGGTATACCTGACAAGGCTTACAGGGTTATCCTGCAAGCGTAGTCAACGAGTTTCAAATCGAATGAGAAATAGGATCGCTTTTGTTTGGTTTGAATGGCATAGCTAGCAAAGCATACGTGTTTACCATGTAAGCTTGGCTGTCAGTTTCAGTTTTACAGTGTGGTAAAGGCTGTTTCTGCTAGGACCTCAGCCGGTCACCTTTGGCCACAAGCCAAGATCCCTAACCCTGCCGCGGCCTACTCCGTCAGTCAGCCGCGCTTACGTGACCCTTTGCCCCGTCTGCCCCAGGTGTACACGGTGGGTCCGGACTACGCCCACGCAGAGGCCCGTAAGTCCCCGGCTCTGGACGGCAAGGTGGAGAGGGACAGCGAGGGGAAAGAGGTTCGATACCCGGTCATCCTCAATGCCAGGGAGAAGCTCATTGCCTGGAAGGTGTGCCAAGCTTTTAAGGTAATGCAATTAGAATGTCAGGTATATAAATCATGTATAAATATACTGTGTATATATACAACTTTAATAGCACCTTTAAACGACGTTAATATTTATTAATTTAAATAGTTTGACAAGCTGAATAGAGCTCATTCTGATTAGGTTTTGCGTTCGTTTAAATGACTGCAGCATTCCTGTGATTGATCATATCATTCTTTCCGTCGTCTTCAGCAAACCGTTTGCGGTTTCGATTTGCTTCGGGCCAACGGGCAGTCATACGTGTGCGACGTAAACGGATTCAGCTTCGTGAAGAACTCGATGAAATACTATGACGACTGCGCCAAAATTCTGGGGTGAGAACTCGCGTGTGCTGATGAGGGAAGCTCTCCGAGGACACAACACCCACTTTTCCTGGAACACCTGAGCTCATCTGCCTGACCGATGACCCCAGCCATCAGTCATGCCTTGTTCCTAGTCTCTTATGTGTTTTTCTGGTCTATCAGGAAGCTGTTCCTAGGAGTACTTCATTTGAAAGCTCCTCTCTTTGGCTTTTACAGTATCATGTGCTGTGTAGGTCTTCCTCCAATGCTAGCCTGGACCTGTTGCTGGGCCCTCATCGGATGCTCAGACAGACTTCACTTACACCTTAGGCAGCTCCATTAAAGACATACGCCGGTCACGTGTCTGCCTTGCTACCTCCGCAAACGAACTGAACGTGAATGAAATGTTGCGTGATACGTTCGCCCTTGGTTTTCGGCAGGAACATCATAATGAGAGAGCTGGCCCCTCAGTTCCACATTCCCTGGTCTATACCGTTAGAAGCTGAAGACATTCCTATTGTCCCAACGACATCCGGTACCATGTGAGTACCGTCCTCCCGTCCATCCATCTGCCTGCCCGTGTTTTATTAGTGGCGCCGCTTTATCCAGAGGAGCGTAGAGCGTGTCACGTGATCGATTGATGGTCAAAGACTGGTCGATTAATATTAAAGATCAGATTTTCGCATGTCTGTAGAATCTGAACATCTTTTGTTTTGCTGTACGCTTGGCGGGTTAATATTTAGACTTGATGTAAATATGAAGGCTACCCCGGTACTTTACTGTCCGTATGGCTTCCTTGGTGCAGAAACACGTCTTGAACGTTGAGTTGTATTCTTGTTCAGGATGGAACTGCGTTGTGTCATCGCTGTCATTCGTCACGGTGACCGAACTCCTAAGCAGAAGATGAAAATGGAAGTTCGCCATCAGAGGTATTTGAGTGTGTCTGAAAGCTTACGAGGATACACGACTACGGGGTGCTGGGGTTTACGTTTGCTAGTGACTTCGTGGCAGTTTCTTGTAGTTTCAGTTTCTTTCAAGCCAGTTTTTCATGTGTAGGTTTTTTGATCTCTTCGAGAAATGCGATGGGTACAAAACCGGAAAACTGAAACTGAAAAAGCCAAAGCAGCTTCAGGTAAATACGATATTTTTCCGATGACCGGCCGTTCATTTACCCACACGTTGTTAAACCGGGATCGTTGACTGCTTTTTTTCGCCCGCTGCTTCAGGAGGTTTTAGATATAGCGAGACAATTACTTGTGGAGCTCGGACAAAACAACGACTCGGAAATCGAAGAGAGCAAAGCGAAGCTTGAGCAGCTCAAGACGGTCTTGGAGATGTAAGGCCAGCTCGCACATGACGTCTTCTGGACTTTTCCTGTTTTGGTCCCCCTCCCCCGACTCTTGTCCTTTCTCGTAGGTACGGGCATTTCTCCGGCATAAACCGCAAGGTTCAGTTAACGTACCTTCCTCACGGGTGTCCAAAAACGTCAAGCGAAGAAGAGGGTAAGCTCACCCTGGGCCCCTCCTCCCCCCCGTGACCTTGATGCTTGCATTTGAATGGGTATTCATGATCTACACTTCCGAAGGGCTTTGCATAACAACAATGGGTTAGAAGCTGTAAATCTCTCTAGTGTTAAGCAGAGGTGACTGTGATGTCATGGGACATAGCCCAGATACACAAACACTGACAGGAAGAGACGCGGTCAAGCCTGACTTCTGCCGTGCTGTTGGTATCATGAGGATGTCTGGTCGAATGGAGTCGCGTCGTCTGCCCTACAAGGGCTCATGACATCATTCTAGGCAAAGTCACGACCTGGGCATCATCCGTGTGGGGGAAAAAAAAAATCCAGAGCAAAGAGAACATTTTGTTTTCACCAGGCTGAGTGGGGATAAGGAATCGGCTTCCTCATAGTGTCCTCAGCTGTAGTCATAAATAGATTTGAAGGAGTCGCTCAGATTGGTTTCCCTTTCTGTGTGACGATTCATGGGCTCTTAATGTGAAGTGATGACTAGACATTGCGTAGGTTCTGCACTGGGCGACCTGAGGATTTGTTAGAGTTCCCTTCAGCTTCTGAAGGTGGGTGTGAAGGTGTTTGGAAATGAAAGGCTCGGAAGATTAATGAGGTTTCACAGGGCCGATAAAACGAGGGCCGCCTGGCACGCGGTTGGTATTTCGTATGCTCGTCCGTGGGGCTTCGTCTTGAGCTGCCTTGGAACTGAGGGAAAGGTCAGCTCTGCCACATTTTAATACGTGGCTTGGCAGGCTTTATTCTGGCGACGTCCGCTAAGATTTATGTCATTCTAGAGCAGTCCGGAGCTCCATAAAAATGCAAATGCCGCGAATCGTTAAAGAGGCTGCCGAGCGCACCTCGCCGAATATCTTCGTTAAATTTTCCGTCCTCGCGTAAAGGCCGATGCCAGTTTCCATCGACCGCACCCATTTGCGAACGGCTGAGTGAGGACGTGGATACAGCTCTCGTCCTCCTGGATCGGGACGCGAGTGGAAAGCATGGCCCAGGTGCCGCCTTCCACTGTGGGATTTGCATAACGCAGTCAGCAGGTGTAAAACACTCTTCGTGGACGTTTCAGAGGTTATTCCACGTCCGTTGACTTTGTCTCTGTCTCCCCTCAGACGTCCGCCGTGATGACCCCTCCCTGCTGCTGGTGCTGAAGTGGGGGGGTGAGCTGACCCCTGCTGGCAGGGTACAGGCCGAGGAGCTGGGAAGGGCCTTCCGCTGCATGTACCCCGGAGGACAAGGCGAGTGTCCGGACCTGTCTGTCGCCACACCGAGCAGCTGTTGCCGGCCTCGTTTTGCTGACAATAAGACCCCCCCCACCCATCTACAAGAAGAATGTTAGCACAGGAATGTGTAAACAAGACAGTTATCCTCAAGATACGAATCTACCCAATTTATCCCTGTATGAGTGGGATTATTTAATACTCTTTACGAGTCACGAACGAGCATGTGGCTAATTCGCCACGCTTTCGAGTAACAAGTCAAGCGTGGGGGAATGTTTAAGAGCCCTCGCCAGCAGTCGTGCCCAGCTGTCTTGTGGTGCCGGCCGGTGTTGTTTATGGCAGTGCTTCTCAGCCACTCGGCTACACTCAGGCGAGGCCGTTAATGGTAAACAGATATGCTGTGATGTTATAAAGGTTTGGTGCCCTGGGTTTACAGGAGCCTTTTGAAGTTGCCTGGGCCTGTGGTTACGCTCCGCGTGTGAACTTCCGCTCGCAGCGATCTTTATGCGATGCAGTCCCGCCTTCCTCTCGCAGGAGACTATGCGGGCTTCCCGGGGTGCGGCCTTCTCCGTCTACACAGCACGTACCGCCATGACCTCAAGATCTACGCGTCTGATGAAGGTCGGGTGCAGATGACGGCCGCTGCTTTTGCTAAGGTAAGGGAGCCGCTCTCCTCTACTCAGACTTTCCTCGAGTGGCTGAGAGCCTCAAAAGGCACCGATACCTCATCTATCCGTCCACCCAAATTCTAACTGCTCATCCCGGTCAGGCTGGTGGGGGGGTCTGTAGCCTATCCTGGGGCTCAAGGCTGGGGTACACCCTAGTTGGGATGCCTGTACCTCATTTCAGCTATTTACATACAGGTAGTGCTCTATTCCACCAACCCTTACGCAAGTCAGATTCACCCCCATACCATTCAAGGCATTTTATAGCAAGAAACACACCTGCGTTATCGAGTCCGTAAACTCTGTGTATCTTGGATGCTTTTTGCGTAAGTCGGTTTTGTGGTAAATCAAGAGCTGCTTGTATATTTTTAAGTTTTACTGCAGTTCTGAAAACTTAATCAACTTGGAAGCACAAGACAAAACTTTTTGGATTATTTTGACTTCCTTTGCTCTACGTGTCCAGTCAGTGGCGCCCCCTAGTGCTGAGCAATGCCCATGATCTGATGTCTGTGTCCAGGGCCTGCTGGCGCTGGAGGGCGAGCTGACACCCATCCTGGTGCAGATGGTGAAGAGCGCCAACATGAACGGGCTGCTGGACAGTGACAGCGACTCGCTGAGCAGCTGTCAACAGCGCGTCAAGGCCAGGCTTCACGAGATCCTGCAGCGGGACCGCGACTTCACTACCGAAGACTACGACAAGGTCTGCGTGCGGCCAGCGTTGACTGTTTATTAGCCGCCCTGCATGCCAACCAAAAACAGAGTGATACTCGAGCACTCACCTAACTACGGAAAAACAGACATGCGGAGTGTTTGGTTATTGCCACAGATATTCTACAGGCTGTTTTTATGGAACTGAACATGTAACTTGGCCGTCATAAGTGGAGCATCTCCAGGCTCAGTTTATAATTTGAGTTTGGTTATTTTAACCCTTTCATGCATGAATTATGCCTGGCTGAGAATTTTTATTGTTGTTGTTTATTATTCTTTTCGGATTAAAAATCTGAAGTGATTTTAAAAAGTGGAACTGGAGTAAAAAGATGCGTGTATTTGAGTACTTCACTACGAGTAAAGTATGCCAGGTCTGACAGCCAATCACAACTGAAACATTTTGCTCCTTTTGGGTCGGTGTTCCCTAACGATCCCTAAATTAGATAATGGGATTTCAATAGCTGTCCGCTGTAGTAAGCACCGTACATGCAAGGGTTAATACTCCATGTGAAAATAGGCCAGAGGCAGGGACTGCCTCGCACTAATGCACGAGTTTACAAATAACTAAGGACGGGTGGGGTTTCTGTTTGTATCACTTGTCCTCACAGGTGTTCCCAGTGGCTGATAAGGCGCGATGTGCAGAGTCCATTAGACTGTAGGCAACTTCTTTTAGTCAAGTTCCGCAACACCTTTCTGTGGACCCCCCCGGGGGGGGCGATGGACCACCGGTTGAAAATTCCCGCTCCATGATCAGCACTGTTATACCTTATCGTCAGCTAGCCTCTGGGGTGGCGGTAGTGTCAGCCGAACGGAAGCGGGATGGGGCAGCGCTGAAAGACCTTCGTTTGGTCGGATGACCGTCCCTTGTTTCCGCCAACGCCGACGGCGTGGATGCGGCCGAGACCGATCCGGTTTGACTTTACCAGTGTTTCCCCAGACTTGCTCCTTGAGGCCCATCGTGTCAGCATGTTTTTATGCCTCGTTAAATTGCTAACGACCTCTGTGCCAAAAGAGGCGGCTCAAGTAGTTCAATTAAGACATTTTATTAGTTCAGCTGAGTGCTTCAGAGCTTGGAGGGACTATAAACCTGCATCCACTCAGTGTCCCGAAGGACCCGGATTGACTAAAATGATTAAAAGCATGCCTGTGGAAATGATCACGAAATACGCCCAATCTTTGGCTTTAGTTCTAAGCTATAATTTAATGAATCTCAGAATTGAAAGTATGTGTGTTGCATAACCGTACCTGTCGACAGGAGACCGCGTCTATCGCCACTGTCTCGTCTTTACTCTCTCTTTGTGTCCAGCTTGCCCCGACAAGCAGCACATCCCTGGTGAAGTCAATGCAGATGATCAAGAATCCCGTGAAGACATGCGACAAAGTCTACTCCCTCATCCAGAGCCTGACGCTGCAGATCCGGCAGAGAATGGAAGATCCCAAGTCCGCGGGTAAAGCCGACGGCGTCCCAGCGTTCCGTTCCGTAGACTTTGTCCTTGCTTTGTGATGGAGGGACGAGTGCAGAACCTGTGGCTCGCCTTCCTGGTTTCGCAGATATTCAGCTGTATCACAGTGAAACCTTGGAGCTTATGCTGCGTCGCTGGGCCAAACTGGAAAAGGACTTCAAGATGAAGAACGGCAGGTACAACATCAGCAAGATCCCCGACATTTATGACTGCATTAAGTATGATGTACAGCACAACAGTTCCCTGAATCTGGACAACACCATGGAGATCTACAGACTTTCTAAGGCCCTCGCAGACATCGTCATTCCTCAGGTACTAATTGTTTTTAGAAACGAACGGAGATGTTCAGGAGGGTCACTTTTGGTTTTACGAGTGACCCTCTCCCACGGTCTCCCAGGAATATGGGATATCGCAGCCCGAGAAACTCGACATTGCCAAGGGCTACTGCACTCCGCTGGTCCGGAAGATCCGCTCCGATCTTCAGAGGACACAAGACGACGATACCGTCAACAAACTTCACCCCGTGTAAGGCGACTGCCAAGCGGCTCTGAGAGTCACCTCTAATTGTTCCCGCCTTTTTGTTTGTTCGCTCCCTTTCGTATGCGTGTGTCATGTATGCTTTCCGGTACATTCTTCCATTACTAACATGTAGCTGGGTGACCTTTGCGCTCCGCAGGTACTCCAGTGGAGTGATGTCACCCGAACGGCACGTGCGGACCCGGCTCTACTTCACGAGCGAAAGTCACGTCCATTCGTTGCTGTCCATCCTCCGATACGGGGCACTCTGTGATGTAAGGTGTTCTGTGTGGCTGGAAGTAATCCTATATAGGGCAGCCGCTATTTTCAGTGGCATATAATTAAAGATGTTTCTTTTTGAAAAATATGGCTCTCCAGCTTGATAACTAGTATCTTCTTTTTTAATAACTACGTCACAGTGTATGTAATGTTTTGGTTTATTAAATGGTTTAAATTTGTTCAGTTTTTGACTTATTAGCTTGTTTTTTTTGTAAATTTTTATAAAATGTTTTCGAAATAGTCACATAAATAAATTGCGGCCAGTGCTGGGGGGAAGTCACTAATTGTAGAGGAAATGTGGATAATTTGTGGTTTAGGTACCTCAGGTTTATGGTCGTTTCTTCTAAGTGTTCAGGCTTCCCGATGAAAATTTGTTTAGCTTTGCAGCGCAACAGGACAGGATGATGAAAATGATTTCTAAGGTCCAATAAAATTAATTGCTCTGTTGCCAGGAAACAAAAGACGAACAGTGGAAGCGGGCCATGGACTACCTGAAAGTCGTCAGTGAGCTGAACTACATGACTCAGATAGTGATTATGCTGTACGAGGACCCGAGCAAGGTGTTTACTGTTTAGATAACTGTGCCGCACGCTTTCCCGCCTTTCTCTGGCCACGTCGCTCACATCTCGTCTCGTCTCGTCTCGTCTGAAGGACCCTTCGTCGGAGGAGAGGTTCCATGTCGAGCTGCATTTCAGCCCAGGCGCGAAGGGCTGCGAGGACGACAAAAACCTGCCCTCGGGATTCGGCTACAGACCAGCTTCTCGAGAGGTCGCGGTCGTTTACTTTTCTACATGTTGTTTCATGCTTGTTTTTTGATCACTTGGTGGTAAAATATTAATATCCTTAATTATCATTGATTTATTATGTAGGAGGGTATTGGGCAGGCTAATCCAGAGAATTGAGCAGGTTCAGAATATTTATCCAGCTGCAGCCAAGGCCGTTGAGGGGTTTGTTCCCGTCAAGGTTACACATCATTTTGGCTTCTGTTCTCTGCTGTGGCTGGTCTGAATTTGCAGAGCCTGGTCTTGAAACTCCTTCGGCCTGGGTTACCCAAAATTTCAGGTGGAGGCAGAATTCGGCACACTTTGGTTAAGACTGATCACAAAATATAATATTAAAAGCTTTGTTGAGTAGCGTGAGCCGATGAACTGACTCGTGGATATGCATCGAGAGCGAGGTGAGGCCATTTCCTGTTGACCTCCTGATCAAGCATAAAACGCCAACTAAGATTTCCTTCTGTGAGGCCACCTGATTTTACATTCACACTAACGATAGCCCCACAGTTGAACGGCAGCTTTAACAGAACCCTCCTGGCACGCAGAACGAGGGCTCGAAGAAGAAATCCCAGAACGACAGCGATGAAGAGTCCGGCACCGCCAAGCGGGACGAGCCAGACCGTGCCTTCATGATGTTCCGGCCCCTGGTCTCTGATCCCATCTACATCCACAGGAAGTCTCCGCTGCCGCGCTCCAAAAAAATCGGCTCCGTTGAGGTAAGTATATCGCTGGAGCAGCAGAATCTTGGCTGTTACGTTGGAGGTTGAAGCTAGGGGGCGCACTAGAGCACCCACCATTATTTATTTTATTTTTTTTGCTTTGAATAAATAATGGATCTCCAACGTTTCAAAGTAAGACATTGTGGAGTTCAGTGAAGGTCCTCTTAAGGTGGTTGTGGACACTAAAGAAATTAGTTGTGCTTTTGTTTTTAATCAGGATTTGCTTTGTAACGCATAACGCATTATACATCGTACCGGCTTTGTCTTATAATGTCATATTTACTTTGAGCCTGTTCCAGTCGTATGCTTTCTGGTCCATGGGAGGCAAACTAACCGTAGACACAGGAAACCCAACTGGTTTTGTGTTTTACTGGGCCCATCCATGATTAGTTTTAGGTTTGAACCACGCCATGAGGTAAAAGTGGAACTTGAAGGCTTTGACTTCCTCAAACTCGTTTTCTTACAGTACGCTCAGATTAATGCACAGGGCTGTGTTAATCTTTATTAGCATTATAATAATTGTTACTGGTTTAAGTCAAGGTTCTTCTAATGTCCCAGCTTTTGTGTTTCAGAATCCAGTCGCCAGTCCACTGCCAAAGTGAGGAAAAAGTTGATTTTGTACTCTTAAACCTGCTTGTTTTGTCAGGTAGATGGTCAGCTAGCACTGGTGGGCCTCCATTTAGTGTGAAAATTAAGGCATGAATGCAAGCTGTTTTGTAGTGTTGAAAAATTAAAGATGCTACTACTTTCATGAATGGCTTCGTACTAAAAGCGACCGTGTTGGCTATGAAATTTTAATAACCTCAGAGGTGACTTTGCAGCAGTAAATTGAGAGGCTTACAAGTTACTCAGTAGCACTGCTTCTCTGACCTTGAAATGGCTAAAGTTGGCAGCAATTCTCTTGTTCCCTGGAAGGAAGCGTTTGTTAAATTTCAGTCTAATAACTTTCCTCCTTGGAAGGAAAGCTATGACAAATCTAGACAGCATATTAAAAAGCAGAGACATCACCCTGACAACCAAGGTCCG
>JAACJT020000095.1:426801-459978 GCA_009936485.2 Gymnarchus niloticus | reverse complement strand
GAAGTTTGTGTTTAAAATGTTATAATATATGGATTTGATTTTTTAAATTGGTATTTTTGTTGATCATATCTGCATTTGGAAAAAACGAAAGACTTATTTGAGCTGCCCCCCCCCCCCCCCCCCAAATTACACCCATGTGCTAAATTATAAAATAATTATCGGCTATAACGTCCAAAGCAGAATTACAGGTTTGGAATGCATTAACATATAATATTAGTATAAACATTTGGCACAGATAATTGTGTACAATTTGTTAGGGAATAGCTCTAAATTTTGCACAGTGGCACACTGAAATTGGATCGGTATCAGTGTAACGGCACAGTGATGGTAAACATCTGCTTTTCGTATGAAGCCAGTCTGTATCAAGTCAATTGGAATAGACACGTTTGAAATATAGGTGTGATGAAAAATTTTAGGTCCCGCTTCCCATTTCGAAACAAACAAACAAACAAACGGCTATATCAAGTGACATTACTGTCAGCGTGTGACGAGAGGCTGCACGTGGGGGGCTTTGTGGCAAGAATCCTGGAGATATGCACGTTGCATGCGTTTGCGTGCTGTGAGTGCTGGACGCAGACGGTGGCTGTCTGTCTGTCTTCTTTAACCCCATCAGGATCTCACTGTGCTGGCCTGATTAGCTGCACGGTGCTAGGAGGCTCTTCCAGTGCACCTAACCTACAGGATTATGCTCACGCACACCGTAAAAAGCTGACCTCGTCTGCCTTCCTAGATGGTATGTGCAGACACGCACACACATCTTTGAAAAGATGACCCTCTACCTATTAACTGTTAATTTTGTCAATTTTTTTTAAAATTGATTTTATGAAGGAATCCTGGAAATTTACGCTGGTAATTTTTGTCCTGAGATAACGTGCTGGAGTGGGTGCCCGAGTACGTGTGTTTATTGTGCCCCCGTCAAAATTCGTCATCGTCGTTTGCTATATGACAATGTGGCTGAGGCTCCAAGAGGAATAATTTAGTGTTAGGGTCTTGGTGTGTGGTGTACGATGATGAGGCTCTGAAGCTGATGCGGTACGTGAACCCGAGTTTGCCAGCTCTGCGGGGGAGGGGGCTCATACCTTGTATGTTAGCTGTGCTGCAGTACATTCCGTTTAATTTTTTTTAACCTTAAAGTGCTTATCCTGAAAAGCAGCTTCAGGTTAATCTCTGTCCTGCTGTGTGAATTACCCTTTTCATCATACGGCTCCTTACAACCCCTACTGTAATCTATACCAACACTAGCTGCAGATTAATCCAGCTACGTACAAATTTACAAAATGAAAAATGGGCCTCTTCTCTATTGGTCAGTAACTCCTGAAATGCTATGTCATGATCATAGCCGTGTGAAATATGATATCGGTATTTGTATATTTGCCTATTGGTAATATTTCTATTTTTATTTTTAAACGGTTGCCAAGGAATTTCAACGGGAATCATTGCTGTCAGTAAACTCCATTAGGTGCTTATAGGATTGCTAAGGTAGTAAATGAATTTACTGTAAGCAAACAGCATGCGAGTGTTGGGGTGGATTTTAAAAATATAGTTTGTGAAAATGAAATCTAGCTTTCAGCAGGGCTCCGAGCACTTAGCCTTAAATATTATGTGAAGGGGAGGAATGTTAATTGCATTCTGGCCGTTAGTCTTTCTATAATGCAGAATTGAATTTATGACTGAATGCTCTCCACATGGGTAAAAGTGCTCCGTATATGAAATACAAACCACCTTAGATTCTACTGCTATGAACTGCTAAAGATTGTGTGCATCATTGATGGATTATCTATAATGAGAAGACCACGTCCTGTATTTCTACAAACTCCAGGGTTCCTTATCTTTTTTTTTTCTGTGGTGTGTATCCTGTGGTGGTGGTGGTTGTTGTTGTTGTTGTTGTTGTTGTTGTTGTTGTTATTCTGCCCATTCCATTGAACATGAAAACATTCTTTTTGTTTGAAATTAACTAAAAATTAGATTGGGGGGGGAGACGTCCCTCAGCTAAAGATGCAATTCGGCTGACTTTTTTGGGTGGTTTCTATAAATATGCTGCTGGGGATTTGAGGAGCTCATTTTTAGGTTGTGACCGAGGCAGTGACTCAGCATCCATTATACTGTTGCCCAGCGTCCAGAATTTAAGTGCTTTTTACTTTTCTCTAAAAGTCAGACACTTGGTTCATTTTGGCTACTTTCTCATCACCATTTTGTTCACTTGCCTGTTGCTGGCTAACCGAACCCACGAACTCACGGCTTCAGCTCTTCTCGCACCCCGGCATCCTGCATGTGACCTAACAGCACTCTCTCTTGTCCTCCTCTAACCCACTTTCGGTTAGCGGTTGTACATTTCAGGTTCCTGTTTTTCTCTTTCTCAGAGACCACGCGTGGTTCTCCTGTAAAAAGATTTTCTGTCTCATTTGCTCGACACCCAACCAATGGTATGTTTGCTTTTGTTGTTGTTTTGGTTTTTTTTCTCTTTTGGTTTTATAATGAAACAGCCTGGCTTAATCTCTTTCATTTGACTTCTCAGTATGGAGATTCTCCTGAGTTATTTCTTAAACCTCAATGACTTCACAAACCAATCAAGCGAAAACCTCAAAACAATCAAAGTACAATTCAGCTTTTCCTAATGCAGCCGCTCTCTGCTCAGTTAAATTTTCAACTTTCCACTACAAGGGGCATCAAGCTTTCTGTTAATGAAATCATTCTTTTCTTGATTTCTGACAGGAGCATGGGGTGTGATTTGCAACAGTTTTTCATAATGTTAGAAGTTTCATTGCGGTTGTTTTGGGTAGTTTTTAAATTCTGTTTGGAATGTAAATGTCTTGTTTTTAGCTTCCTCATGTCTCAGGCATATGGCAAAAGGTTCCATTCCAAAATCAGAAATATGAGAATTAAAATAGGTTTATACAGAAATAAGTTTTTAGCACCAATTGTTTTGTGATCATATTTTCATTGTGTTTTTTTTTTTTTATTTTATTTTTGTTGTTCATAACTGCTTTTCTAAATGGGTCAGTGTTTTCCAATGTGTTCTGTGGTAAGTGTCAACTAATTTCCCCATCTTTCTGTGCTGTTTGAGTGGTTTGGTGTGTTCATTTTGCTGGCGTTTGTCCCATATTGCCCACACCCTCTTCTGTGCCTCTTTCCCTAAGCCTTGTAGCTGTAATTAAGGTGACTAATGTAAGTACTTTGTCCCAGCCTCTCTCAATGCTTGCGAGGTCTTAGGCAATTTCAATTCACTGTTTTGCAATAGACCGAGCTGCTGATTTTATTAAGTGGTGATTACTCACAAATATGGGCAAAGCTCATTAAGTATCGATAAAGGTCAGTAATGCTGGCCAGCATGTACGTCTGATTTCATACCATATTAGTTTAACCACTGGAGAACGTTTAACAGATGGAAAGTAGCTTGGTACGCTGTGTAGTTCAGTTACGTAATTGCATTACGTTCAAACTGTCATGATTATTGTTTGCCTTTTCAAACTTATGTATTAATATCAGAGTATTTTTGAAGTTTTTGAGTCATATCAAAGATTTTGCTTAATTATGTCAATAAGCAATAACCGAGGATAATTCTCTATCTGTCTCTCCTATCTGTATGGAAGCTGAATTTCTGTCAGGTTGCAAAGATTTAGTTTTGACCCATTTGGGCGCATGTGTTTTACACTTGGTAGTTAAGGCCGTTATTTATGATTTATCAGTTCCAAGTCTTGATTTTTATGGGGTGCTTTCATTTAGAAGGAATGAAATGCAACTGTGTTTATGACGTCCTACCAGTAATGTGTCAGTGCTGTATTCACGAAAAAGGATCGACGTGTCAGTAGCCAGTGCTAGTCAGCGTTGGGGTTGTGATGTATAGCTAGACGCAAACGACAGCAAACTACCGTCATTAGGGTTATTTTGCTGGGATTGGTGCCGGGCAGTGGTGGGGTCTCATCCCGTCCGTCTGTGGCGTCATAGCAGGTCACTTGAGGCACCAGCTGAATTGGGAGCTTTTACGCCAGCTTTCGTCCTCTAATCTCCGAGGGACGCGAGTGGGGCCTGCCGCTCTAGGCGAGGGATGGTGTTGCCTCTCCCGTACTGTATGACTTCACTGTGTGCAGAGAATCTCAAGGCCAGAGCCATCCAGGGGAGCCTGGGGGATTTAGAGGCCAGTGAGGGTGGCTAAGGGTGACCCTGATTAAACAGGGGGCTGGTTCCTTTGAAATAATCTACGAACCCAATGCACTCTTTATGTATTCCATTACAGTAAGTCACTACTATGACATCTTATGATAAATTCTGGGACTGAAACAAATGTCGGGCTTACTGTACAGTAGGAAATTCTAGCTATTTAAATTTGCGCCACGTGATCGAATTGCTTACTGGCAATCGTTTAACTTATCTGTTGGTTTAATTATTTCCATTTGCATACCTGGATATTACGTAAAGGTTTGCAAAAACATCACGAGATTTAAGGTGCTTTTTGTGAGGATTCGTGTGTTTTTGTAGGAAACTCGATACCGTAAGCCTGCCTGAGGAAGGTTGATGTGGGTTACTGCTTCTGGGCACCATTTCAGCTGTAGGGGAAGCTGTGAGGTCTGTTAGGCTTCATGATATTTCCATGCTCGTGATCGGAGAGATTACAGTGACAGACTGCAGCTCGCTTTGCCCACCTGCATTAGCGGCTTCCTTAAGGCATGGCATTTCCCTTTTAGGTTTCGAGTTGTACTCCATGGTCCCGTCCATCTGCCCTCTGGAGACACTGCACAACTCGCTTTCGCTGAAGCAGGTCGACGACTTCCTGGCTTCCGTCGCCATGTCCCAGGAGTCCACCATGTCGACACCCACGTCCTCCCCTGGTATGTACCGTTGGGTTCGTGGTGGCCTCACAGGTCCACAGTGGTTCTAATCCACAGCACCTCTTCTGTTGCTTTCAGCTTCTGCCTTGACTTACGGCGCTGGTCCGATAAGGAAAGCGTCTTTGAACACCTTTACCCCAGCGAAGGTTCTGCCTTGTCCTTTTACTCATTCTGCGAGTATGAAGAGGCCTTTAGAACGAGAGGCAGCTGATGGTAAGCAGCTTTATCTTGATACGGATCACAGCATTGCATATAACCTTTGTGGTTAAATACACACTTAGACACACCTTTGAGTCTGGTTGCTCATTACGAATGGTGCTTTGAAATTCACACTTATGCAAATACGAGTAGTCTTTACATAAAGTTTGAATATTTTAGTTTTTTATGTTGTATAGATTATAGCTAGTGAGTCCCAGGCTGTGTTACCATCTTTCCGAATCCCTGATGCTGCACTGCATTATTTTCTCCCCCCCAGCAGGCAGTGGGACCCCCAGCAGGGTGCCCGGGCCTGGTTCTGCTGACAGCTGTGGTCCGGAGGGATGCAGAGCAGCCTGTCAGCCACAGCAGGCGGCGAGAGATGGAGACAGGCAGAAGCAGCCTGCTGTGGAGCCACGACTCCCCACTGACCTTACAGTGTCCGTGCAGCCAGCAACCCATCGTACCCTGGGCAATCAGCCCCCCCTGCGCGATTCGAACCCTCTTACTCTGGGCAATCAGCCCCCCCTGCGCGATTCGAACCCTCTTACTCTGGGAAATCAGCCCCCCCTGTGCGATTCGAACCCTCTTACCCTAGGTAATCAGCCTCCTTTGAAACCCTTAGCTCATGAGATTACGGCTAATACATCCACCCTACAACGATCAACCCCAAGTGTTAAGATGCGGTCCTCATGCCAGGGTAACCCTGGTGACACCGCATCTGTGCCAGCCACACCCCACGGTAGCTCTGTGGCTGAAGCAGGCCCACAAGCTCTGAGCCAAGATAACCCTGGCCACAGAAAATCCCAGCAAATCTTGCCGCACGGCACAGCCGTAGACAAAGTGCTCCTGCCGAAACTATCGCACAGTGGCAGTGGAGATGTCACTCCCTCTGACCTCTCTCGTCTCGCCTCTCATGGGGACAAAGGACCACTGCACTCAGCCATGAAGACGGAAGAGTCTTATGGGACCCGAAGTAAACAGCCATGAAATCGGAAATGCTACACCGTCTGTGTTAAAATAATGCTATTTTTAATCATTTATGTAAAAATAAAATAACTGATATACATAGTATATTAATATAGTTAAGAATTTGGATTTTTTTTTCTCCTAGATGAACATGGATTCCATGTAAAATCTTGTGTGGCTTTTGTATGGAAATGAGACCAATGGACAACATTCTGATGTTTGTGATTTCTAAGTCCTTCAAACTGGAAATGGTCAATCGTTCACTTTAAATACAATTAGTATTTCAGTCCCTCGCGATTGCCTAAAATGCTTCTGACTTGGTTAAAACTAGAATTTCGTACATACTGTATACACTTAAGATTTAAACAGTTTGGAATGTTGTGTTCACGATGGTACCTAGAAAATGTCTGCATTCCATTAGACTTCACATTAAAGGTACACGTCAATAGAAACAGACAAACACTTCTGATTAACACCTTGTGGTCACGCCTTTCAACCAGACACCATCCACAGTTTGAGAGTGACACCACTTGAATTTTCCTAAGCAAGATGTGGTTTAGTGAGAATTGAGGTATGCTGCAGGACACAGCAGATCTGAGAGCAGGCTGTGCAGTAGGCTCTGTCGACCATTTTAAGACACTGACTGTGTTTTGCTGTTTTTGGAAGACCAAGCTATTTAACTATACAAAGATCTGTAAAGTACCGAATATGCTATTTTTAAATTGTGTTCTTATTATTGCCTGACCATGTGCCATCAAAGATGCCTTTGATTTTTGCCTCACTTCACTTTTCCTCTGAATCGAACACGATTGTACATCTGTATGTAAATATACAAGGAAACTTTTTTTTTTTGTTGCGTATGTATTTTAAAGCTGTAGAATTTGCTTTGCAAGTTTCTGTATTAAATTCATCTGAATCATTTTGGATAGTATGTTCCACAAATTGTAAAGTGTTATGTAAGCCATGTGCAGTTGCATTTTTTTGAGCAATGTGATATTAGTTTACAAACTTAAAACAGGATTGTATATGTGAAACAAGCTTGGGAGAAGCTGACTTGTACTTCTGCCTGCTACATTGAAATAATGTTTAAAGAGGGTCATGTTTTTGTTTCGGGTGATTAAATACTTTATTTTCATATTTTATTATTTTTAAATAAAGCGGTTAATCACAATGACTGATGTCCTGTATTGATGAATGAAACCTGGTTCGTGTCTCTTGAAGGCACGTTTTAATCAGTCACTGGGAGCTTAGATTAGAGAACATTGAATACATTTCTGTTTACAACTTTAAAGGGTTTGAATGCATACCGGTTTATGGTTGCAGTTGGACATATTTTGATAGTATTGTCTCCCAGCACTTTTATATGTAAAGTCTGTGTGTGGCTTTGTCTGCAAATGAATGCGGAATGCTTAAACCCTTTATCTGAAGAAGAATTGTATTTGGCAACTTTACTGATCTTGATTTGCAACATTAAAAAGGAAAAAAAAATGACAAAAACAGATCACTGACTCTAATGCAACTCGTATGTATCTCAGCTGGTCGGCCAGAACACCACTTAAGGCTTCGGATGCTGGAGAGTATTGCTTTACTCGAGCACATCACCAAGGTGACTCAGAAGATGTTTATAGCGCATACGTCAAACTACCAAAGAAACCATACTTTGGTGCTACAAACTAGAGCCAGGAAAGTTATTAGATACCAAAGGTCTAGATCCCAAGAGTCTGAGGGCCTTTTATACAAAAGTAGAAATTCAATTCAATTCAAAATACTTTATCACCAGAGGGGCATTTCAAGGCAAGCAGGTAAGCAATAGATACACAGAATTTCCATCAACACACATTAACTCACTAACAATCTAAAAACGACATGCTAACGAAAAAAAAAAATCATACCCTCCAATAACACTCTAGGGCTGAAATTCTGAATTTCCAGGTATTTCAATTAGTGCCCTATAAACGCTTAAACAAGTACGCTTAAGGATAGACTAGTCTTTTGTGCAATTTTTATTTTTCGCATGGCTCGTAATGCCCATTAAAGCACAGGTCTATACAGCCAGCTGAATCAACACTAAGGTATTATCTTAATTCTCACACCGCAGTGCGCACGCGGCGAGCGCGATATGAAAACAAAGCCGTCTAGCGGAGGCGCGTGATGCGATCCGACCTACAGCGGGGTGAGGTCATCGGCGGGTGACGTCACACAGTCACGTGACCGCCGTCGGAAGTACGCCGTCCTCGCGCACAGCTTCGGAGGACTTGGTCCATTCGGCAGGAGGTGAGGGACTGAGGGTGCCGGCCGTCTTCGCCTGCCCCCTCCCCCCGCGCCGCGGTCCAGGTCTGCCCGCCTTGCCTGCTTCTGCCGTGCGGTGTGTTGGCGGCCGGCAGCTCGACCGGCCCCGCACCTGTTGTCGGCGAGACGCGACGTGACCGCCCGTCTAACGTTTACCGTCCCCTCGGGGTGTCTCGCCCGGTGTGAGGCTTTACCTGAGCGGCCTCTCGTCTCGTCGCGGAGCGCTAGGCGGCTAACGTAGCTGAGGGAGGGCTGGGGCCGGCCTTCGGCTGGCATTAGCGGGGCTCGACGTTTACAGCTAGGGTCCGGGGTAAAGTGGGTGACACTCGCAGGCATGTCCGCGTCTTGGCGTGCGGCGGACAGGCGGGTCAGCATGACAGGTGTGGGAGCACCGGCTTTTAACTGGGATTTAACTACGTGTCCGATCTGGACCGAGCCTGCATTCAGAGACATGACAAGAGCAGGTGCCTCGAAATTCGCCTTCGGATTGAATGCGGTGCTTTACGAACGAACGAATGAACGAATGAACGCGTGAATGAAGATGACCGGCTAGTTCCTTATGTGTGTTCAGGTGTTGGGGATTTGTTCTGTCATTATCTGTCAGTGGGCCCCCGCTGATCGCTCCATTTAGATGATTCATGGTCTTTAAAAGCCCCCCCTTGGCTTTACCCCGAGGGGGCGACTCGGTACCTGGGTGGCTTTACCGAAGGGGCGTCTGCGTCCCGTATGCCGCCTCAGATCGAATCGCATTACGAAACCCCAGGTGACACGGAATGTTCGTACGTGTGAGTGCGCAGCAGGACCGTGTCGTCGTTGGAAACGTTTCGACATCCTCCTGACCGCAGTGTGAACAGGTGTAATCCGGATTAAGGCGTTTCGGTTTCAGCTGGTCGCCTGATTTCGATTAAACACGGCCATCTGAAACAATGTTTTGGTTCGGATGGCTCTGACCTACATTCGGGCGGCCCTTATCTGTACTCCGCCATGCGTAAAACCACCTTTTAAATGGAGTGTTGTCGTTGCCTTTTAATTATTATTATTTGCAGACCCTTTTCAGATCCCAGTCTATTCTCTCAAGGTATCGCCAGACCGAGGCACGGGTTGATCATGAGGTTTAAAGACCCTGTCGTGTTTAGTGTCCGTATCTTTGTTCCATCAGTAGTGGATGCAGGGTAGACGCCTTCTTAAATGCAGTTTTAGATTTTGAATGTGGTGTAAATCCTTATGCTCCTCGATACACAATGAAATACAGCATCCTTTGGATGAAAAAGTGAGAAAAAGATGAGGCTGTGCTGAAAGTACGTTTTGAGTTTTGTGTTTAATTGTTAATGTGAACAGCAATGTGTTTTTGGTGGCGATCATTCTTGTCCTGTGACTAAACGTGTCGTATGTATTGTCTTGCAACGAATGCCGTGTTCCTGTCATTTTAGGATGTGACTCATGTCTTTATTCTGAACAGTGTTTCTCGTATGATTTTGATATTATGGCATATTACGTGTATTTTCCCACAATGCTTTAGCTCTGCCTTTTAATATATGGCCTAAGTGGGAGCAGGAATGTCTTCGTGTGGTTCCCCAGCTCTGCGTATGCTGGAGTGTGTCAGTCCAGAGTGTCCGCTCCCTCTCCATGTGGAGATGTTCAGAGACTGACTGAGACAAAGCCAGGACTTAGCTGCACGAGTGTGGGTGAATACTGAGCTGAAGCAAGCTTTTGTCTGATACATTTTCAGAAGGATATTGTAAAAATGCTTGGGTCTCATGTGCTATGGTATAGATCTATCAAATTAAGTCATCTGTCTACTTATTACCTGTGCCTAGGGTCGTGTTCGGGTATGTGCTAGTTTTAAACCTCCATCTTCTATTTGCTTTTCTTGGTAAGGCTGATGGGGGGGGTGTACACCCCAGACAGAATGCTAGTGCTTCACAGAGTGCATGCACACACTTACACAATGGGCAATTTAGACAGACAAATTAGCTTAACTACATGTCTTTGGACTGTGTGAGGAAACCTGGATGACACAAGGGGAACATGTA
The DNA here is from genome assembly GCA_009936485.2 of Gymnarchus niloticus. Lineage (NCBI taxonomy): Eukaryota > Metazoa > Chordata > Actinopteri > Osteoglossiformes > Gymnarchidae > Gymnarchus > Gymnarchus niloticus. The sequence goes on along the minus strand of JAACJT020000095.1, from coordinate 449,666 downwards.
AACTAAACGCACGCACAGTGTATGTGAGATTTGAACCCTCAAACCTTGAAGTTTGAGGCACAGTGCTACCCATTGAACCACCACGCCTATCGGTTGTTTTAGTCACTAATGTGAATCTTGTCAGTTTATATATTTGGAGCCGAAATACAACTTGAAACATTGATTCAATCAAAACACAATGATCTTTATAGTCTTGAGCAGCTTTCTGCTTTGGTGATATTTGTAAATTCTTTTCATTAAGTGTTCCTGGATTAATTAGTCAAGCAGCAAATTTGCATAAAATATTGGAACAGATCTGTGTCCTACATGTCAGCCTTTGTGTGTGTGCTTGTTCCCCTTCAGTCAGGTCATGTCTCTAACGATGGAGATGGATGTCAGTGGAGTGTCCAGGACGCCCATGTCCGTTCTACCTGCTGCCGAGGCAAAGGTTACACTGAAGGCCGAGTTAGAGAAACCACGTTGTGCCAGTACACCCTGTTCTCCCATCAAAAGTACCGTTTCAGGATACCAGATCGTCCACATGAACTCAAATTATCTTGTGGGCTTCACCACTGGAGAGGAGCTCCTAAAATTGGCCCACAAGTGGTCACCCGACACGAAGAATTCCGGAACCGACGCCTTACAGAGCCCGTGCGTGAAGCCGGTGGATTTGGGTCTTCACCGGGCCTCTCGGATATACAAAACCAAGAACCGACACTACCAGCCTTACGACATTCCAGCAGTCAACGGGCAGAGGCGGCGACGAATGCCCAGCTCAGGTGAAAATTACCTCAAGCCACTAGCCGGGGAGTCGGGGAAGGTGCTGCACGGCTCCCTGCCGCTCTGCCTTCTCAACGGAAAGAGGGCACACTCCAAATCTTTGGACTACCTCAACTTGGACAAAATGAGTGTCAAGGAGCCGGCGGACACCGAGGTCTTGCAGTACCAGCTTCAGCATCTCACTCTCAGAGGGGAGCGGCTGTTTAGCAGGAACAAGACATGAAGCGCACCTGGCCACCGCTCTGTTTGGTCACGTCTCTCGAGGTCCCTCCCTGCCCCCGCCCCGCCCCCCTGGGCGCCTTCGTCGCCTCCTACAAAGCATAGGCAGTTCTCCAAACAGATACTCGTGTGTTTATCTAGTCACTTAATGAACCATTACACCGAAGATTCAGTCCACACATGAGTAAATGGATATGAGTCACAGTGCTTAGTGTGCGGTATCAAGAGGGTGATATTTAAAACGTAGCAATAACAGGTACATTAATTGAGAGCTGTGCTGATTCCACCGAATTTGGCGACATATTGATTGCAGTGATAATTGATCTGCCTTTGCACCGTAACACATGTTCAATATTTATGAAAGCATCGCCTCTGAACCAAAAGCACACTATCAATGTAAGATAACTCTTTGGATATTAGCACACCTGTGAAGCTTACCCGACATCTACATATATGTAAGTACATCTGTGAAACGGACCACTACACAGGCCCATATAAAATGGACATTCGAGTGGAATTGTGGCAGACAAGATTATCAGCGACGTGCTTAGGGCATAATTTGCATAGCTGTCATCGGAGTTCCTGTATGCGGGAAATTTGTTAGGATTTATTTTGTTTTGAAATCTGTGTGTCTTGATCTTTCAGTGTGATATATTTTTTTGGAAGGGGAAAATGACAGGATGAACCTGGTTGTCCAGAAAATGGTTACTTTGAGCCCTAGTGTGTATGCTTGCATTTCTGTTATGTTTGTTATGCTGGGGTGTAGAATCTGAATGCATAGCTTTAGAAACCAAAGGATTTACTCGTGGGCATCCTATAAACACTTGATGAACCATTCTCCATATTCTGTCCATAGCATAAGACAGGACAATCATCTGGAAGTTCCCGCTCGTGGAAATGACGGAACTGAGCCAATATTGTCTTTGAACTTTGAATGGGTTAATAGGAATTTGTAGAGTATCTCTCTAAATGTGCTTATTTAATGATTTCTTTTTAAGGCCTGTTTAAATTAATTTCAGTATGCAAACATTTTTCGGACTGCTTAAACTGAAACTGATTGCGAAGAGCATTGGGTCGATTCCCAATATTTATGTAGAGTAGAATATACACACTACATGAATTTAAGATAGATCTGGATTTTTTTTGTACAGTGCTGGGAGCGCTGTATGTGCTGTTGCTAAAATTAGTTAATATTAAAAACATTTCCTCTTCTGTAGTAATGAACCCTTTCATTGCCTCTTATTGGCCTGATGGGTATCTTGATGTTGGATTAAACATTTTATAGATGCGTGACTTTAACATCAGATTTAAAGCACCTTAATGTCACTTATTAATATATAGCAGAGAATGATTGTTATTGTGTGTGAGCTCTTTTTCTAACACAGCTGAGTAATACTGGGACATTTGTAACAGACTGTTAAAATCTTTGAATAACTCGTCATCGCACTCTTGGAAATTAGCTATATGACATTTTCTGTGCGGTTACTGCTATTAATTCTTAATACATTTCTTAGGTGAATATTTTTTAAGACTGGTTGAGTACTGTAGGTTTTTATTTAGAGTTCGAAATTTTAGTTTTGTGTTATTTCATGTTTTATCATTGCCCAGTTTTCTGAGGTCTTCATAGGTTGATACAACAACATGCATTTGCTATTTAGGTCAAACTCCAAAGAAGCCAACTTGGGTATTGGGAAATTATGATCGAGACCTAAGGAAAGTAAATTGCCCGCTGATGTCTGAAAGCTTCTGTTCTTTTTGACGTACACAGATTGTCTCTTCTGAACGTGTGTGTGTGTGTGTGTGTGTGTATTTGGACACACGCGTGTTTGTACAGTAATACTCCGCCACCCTTTTCTCCAGTGTGAATCTGCTTTTTCTGCAAGAATAAATGCAGTTTTTCGAATGTATTCTCTTTACAACGCTGTACGTGATGTAGTTCTCTAGTAGAATATAGGCCTAGTCATTTGTAAACGATTGACGCACATGCTAATTTTTTCACTAGGGTGGAAAATGACTGTTCATAGAAAATTCACAATTAATAGCCTCATTTGAGTGTGCCTCAATAATTGAAATAGAAAAGGAACAGAAACGTGTAAATTTTTAATCCATTTTCTAAGCGCTTCAACCGCAGTTAAGTATATAGGTAGCATACATATCCGGTTCTCAAGGTTAAAAGTGATTTTTGTCTTCTGTTAATGAATAACATTTTAATGGATGAATTAATTCTATTAATAACCTTTGTGTTAGCTAGCTAAGCGAAAAAGCAGTTGTGAACGTAGGACAGCAGTACCGACAGGCAAGCAGGCTAATTTGATGTCCAGCAGCCATCGCTGTCATATGTTTTATGGTAAAACATTTCATTAAAAAGAAACAATTTACCTTCAAAGGCATGTTGACAGATGCACAGAGCCGCACATCTAAACATTTCTGGGAGACGTCACGAGCCCCGTAGTTCATCACAAGACGCACGGTTTCTCCTGTTTTCAGGTGGACGTGGGATGACTGTACAGGATGCTCAGTGATTGGCAGGTGTGGCGTTCAATGACAATGAGCCACCCGACTGAAATGCCTTGCATGTAGGGCCCCGCCCTGTCTAAGCTTCTGTTTCATGGCTTTTCAAGAGCAATAACAATCGTTATTGAACTATAGCCTCACGGTTACATGTGTTCATAGTAAGAAACATTGACGTTGAGCCATTGTAATGGGGTGGAAACACTAAACTCTTGCATGTCATTCATCATAAAAGGCGTTACGCAATCGCAGCTCTGGCTGCCGTGCCTTTTTAGCGTCCTTTGTTTTTTGCTTACTTTCTTTGGAGCTTGTGTCGTGTGTTGTCTTTTTGTTTGGAACATTTTGAATTGTTTGTTTTAGGTGTTCCAGTTAAGTGGGGTATTTGCTTTTAAAACATGCCGTAGAACCACGATTTTTTGGACCTCCACTTGGCTGAATTTCTGAACGAGTCTACGTATGCGCTGTGATGCCATTGCAGTTTAAGCTTTTGTGACCGTACTCTTGGCATTATTAAACATTTGACTGTCGATTTTTTTTTCTCCAGTGTCCATGTTTTACAAACATTGAAATAATGCCTAGAATTTCCATATCCACATTATTTAAATTTACATTCAAGAAAACATTGAGAATATGGCTTGTATAAATTTTGGCAATTATCTACATATGACCATAGACTAAGGTTTAATGGTAACAGAAGAAAAAACTCATTCTCAGTGGCAATTTGTGTTAAATTTTAAAAAAGATGAGACTAATGAAATTTAGACTACAGCAATGACTTTCTGCTGAAGTTATTTTTAAAGTAAATGTAATGGTTTTATTTCTTTGGAATTCTTGTAATTACTCCTTCAATAATATATCCCGTAAACCCATTTCCAGTTCGGGCAGGCCATAAGGACCATTGATGCCAATCCAGTAGAGGGTGTGCTTGCTCACACGCAGTGGCAGAAAACGGTACTAAATGGATGAGACCTAAAGTTTTATTTATTTAGCAGACTCTGTGGTCTGCTGTGACTTAGAAGTGAGTGTCAGGCAGCATCCCCGAAGTAGATGGGGTTAAGGACCTAAAAAGATTACTCTCTGGTTCAACTTCTATGGCCGATGACCTTCCACACATAAGCACTCAGGACTAAATGACACCTTCTCTAATACAATAGATTTTTTTATTTCAAAACATCAGGGAGAAGCTGCCGAAGACGCAGCTTACTGACCTCAAATACATGTGATGACCAGAGCAAACCATGACATCTGGCCCTTAAAACTTAGCTAGCTTGACGATTATGAAAGGGGGACCTACATAAGTAAACTGTCAGCTGCCATTCTCTTGGGTGAGTATGATCTTGATCTTGGTGGAACAGCCACTGTCTCTCCAGCTCCAGGACCCAGCAGAAGGCCAATCAGCAGAATTGAAGACTAGTCCGGGACCCTCAGAGCCTGGATTCATCACGCGGTAAGTGAAAGAACCATCAAAGGTCTCATAATGACAATGCAATGCAGGTTTGATTTTGCGTAATGTAATTACTGTACAATAATTCTGTATGTGCACAGCTACCCTTTTCTCAACATTTTTATATGCATTGTGCCATACTGACGTCCGGTTCACTGTGTTCCACGTTTGGAATGGCAGAATAAAAAGCTCAGTTAAGCCAAACAATGCAAAGTGATAAAGCTGGCTGTCACAAAATAAACACACCTGCTGTAGCTGAACAAGTATTGGGGCAAAGCTAATGCTGTTCCTTGGTTGTAGATTTCACAGGGCTAGCCAAAGAAACATGAAAACTGTGTGCATTGTTTTAGAAATGTTATGTCAGATCAGTTCTGGTACAGTTCATCTGAATTTGGAACAGAATTTTCAATGTACACTTGACAATTACTGAACATGCCAATGAGATCACGTACTACCCTCCAAACAAAGCCATGCTTGAAGATGGGCTTCACCAAAGTGGACCGTTTATGCTTTTGTATACAACCTTTTCATTGTTGCTACAGCTGAACATAATTCATTAGCTAAGTAGATTAAAATCAATCTTTATTCAGCTATTTAGTCACCTGGGAGAGAACTTGTATCTGATGTCGTGTCAACATCCCTCCCTCTTGGTATACGAACTATTGTGTATTTTCCAGTAGGGGGCAGCAGAAGTCCCAGTACATGAGCAAAAAAGGACAGTATTCTTTGTCTATAAAGTGTTACTATTAAATTGGGTTATAAGAATTTGGGTTGACAAATTTTAATGCTTTTCTTATGCACACAGAAATTGCTGTTTCTGTATGCAAAAATAGCATTTTTTTTTTCCTCCTAGGTTCTTAAGTAGTTTTTTGTTCCAAAAATTATCTAAGCTAGGTTTGTGACAGGTAGTTTTAAGCACCACATTCTTTTTAACGATCTGTCTGTCCATAAATGACATCCCACAGGAAGTACCTGACTCAAAACCAGGTGACAAATACCTAACACCTCTGCTAGGCAGTGACTGGTGTGTTATGGCTGTGTGTGGAGTCTGGTTGCTCTCCACTAGGTCCTGAAACACACAGTGAGAATAAATGGAGTCCCTGAGTGTGTATACGGCCTGTGATGGGCTGGATTCCCATTCAATGTGTTCCTGTGCCTCCCGTGTGGTATAAGTTCTGGGTGAAAGCCGTAACCCTCTGCTGGGTAAGCACTTACCGAATATGGATGGATGGAAATTTAATAACTGACGTTCCACCTCTTAAACATATTTGCACAAAGTCACACACTAGGCACTTTAGACACACCAGTTCACCTAATCACATGGTGTGGACTGTGGGTGAATATACTCAACAACACGCAATAAAAATGGTACATGAACAACGATGTGATCTGAAATGTCACTTTCGTTTTCCATTGAAAAGACTTAAAAAAAAAAAAAAAAAAAAAATTGTGTTCTGTAGCCTAGAAAACTTTGTCCTTCTGCATTCGAAACTGAACTGTATAGTGACTCGTACAATACGCCAATTCATTGAAAAGTAAACATTGTCTCGCCTCCTTTTTGTTTTTTGTTGAGCTCTAATTTCAGTGGCAGTGGTTTTAAGTATTGATTTATCCAAGAGGTGAGGCATATTTTTTATTTTATTTTTCTAATGTTCTGAGGCAGAGCGTAGTTAAAGAGGAGAGTCCAGAGACGTTGAAGCCAAGCATTTCTATATGTAAGGTAGAGCTGGGGGATAAATCGATTATCGATTAATTCGAATTAATTCGGTTGAGGATGAAATCGCGATTCACGACGATTTATTTTAACCTAGGTAATTACCACGGACCCCACGATGTTCCCAAAATATTTATGCATATTTTTCAAACGTCGTGAGCTTCATAACATTACAACATCCTGGACCGTTCTCTGTCAAGCCGTCCAGCCCCTTCGGAGACCAGCGGATAGTAACGCGATCAATTAGCGGGGAGCTCGTCTCGAAAACTGGCAGCGTCTCCTCCGTCATTTGGAAGTGGTTTGGTTATGCTAAGTCCGACATCAAACAAACCACTGTCGGCTGTGAAGTTTGTTTCAAGTCTGTAGCTACTAAAGGTAGCACCACAACAGACTTATTCAGGCATCTCCGACAGAGACGCTCAGTGTGTAGCCCCGCGAGACGCGCGAGCTAGCGGCAGCCTCCAAAAGCCCGCCAAAAATCAGGTAACGAATAACGATGGCAGCGTCCTCTTTACGGTAAGAAGGGACCCCAATGGAAAGAAATTACCGATGAGGTGACATTTCATGTCGCCAAAGATATGGTGCCCATTTATAGAGTCTTAAGGTATACAACATTTTTTTTTTCTCAAGAGGCACTTGATATTTTTAAAATTTTTAATTTGTGTTTACACTTTATTGATCCTCATGGAGAAATTTATTCTTTGCACTTAACCTACGTGAGCTACTACTCGTAACAGCAGTGAGCATCACTCAGGGAACAATTCCAGTTCTAAAACCACTTCAAGAAATTTTTGCTGTTCTTAAACTGTATTTACATTGTTAAAATTAGAACATTATTTATTTGAATAATGTCTGCTTTTTTTGAATAAATAAATACATTTAGAAAAAAATCAGAATCGTAAATTTGGTGTAGGTTGAAAATAATCAGATTTTATTTTTAGGCCATATTGCACAGCCCTAATGTAAGGAATTAATCTACTGCTATTTGACCAGTGCTGTGGTACAGAGTCTAACTCATGACTGCTCGTTGTGTTGCCTGCAGATCTTCATGCTCAGAATAAGCTCTTATTATTTATGAGCCAAATGAAAGTTTTTATTCCTATGAATAATTCGCTATAAATTGACTTCTAAACGTCACTGCATATATCATCTGCCAGCACACTAATGGTGACATGGACATGGACCTCAGTTCTTTTCTACTTGAATATTTAAACAAGAATGCACCCCCTCTCTTTGTGAGACAGGTAAATAGAACCGACAGACTGAAACGCACACTAATAATATAAGGAACCCACGTGAAATAGGCTATACTTGAATAGGCTATACAAATTTAAGACAAAGGGGAACGGTCGGCCTATGTTTTAGTTATGCATCTTAGCTAGACCATGCCAAGAAAGCCACATGTAATAACGGAACAGGAGTAGTAATAACAGTCAGATGTGTGATAACGACACACTGTGCAATCTCAAACTTCAGAATGCAAACAGTCAAGAGCACGTGATAGTACTTGAAAGACTGAATGGTGAATGTTTACCCACTTACTATGGGACTTTATTGCTTTAAGGCGTTATTTTTGACAACCCTAATAATTATGAATTATTTACTGAAAACAAATCAACGAGGGCAAGAACATAAGGCGATATAACAACAAAAAAAGTAGGTGATTGTTTTAAAAATTAAAAACAAAATTCAATAATTGTCCCACTAAAAATGGAGAATATGACTTCATTGGCTCTTGCTTCCATAACTGTTTGTTGATAAGCCCTAAAGCTCTACAGATCCAGTAGAAGAAAGCTACACAGGCTGAATGTATAGATGTATTCATTCCCAAGTGCAATGAATACCCTGGCAAGCTATCAGACTTAAAAACGAGGCTACGTTCATTCAGGTGGATACTGTACATACATGGTGCGGTGGTGCGGTGTGTTGCTTTGAGGGTTTGGTACCAGTGGTCAGTTCAAATCCCACACCTGGCAGAAGTGTCCATTTCACTGTTGGGTCCAGTGCGCAAGGCCCTTAACCCCAAAACAGCTTCAAGGGTGCCCAAAACAACACTCCAATGCACATGTGCTTGTAATGGTGAACATGGCAAATAACAATTTAATTTCATTCGCTCTTGAGGTAGACCTGTAAGTCAATCATGACATTGTGATGGGGTGTGATCAGAACATTTGGGGCACACCATTGACCCTTTAACTCGCAAACAGCTTTCTAACCAGGAAGTTTTCTCGACACTGTTAGCTACCGCACAGAATAAATTAAGCTTTCAATATCGGGTGCCTCTACTGCGTCCTAGTCTTAACATTTTTCTGTACATCTAATGAATTACCATGTTGTTATCGGGGCGCTTAACGTCTAGTGCATTCAAGGAGAAAATGTTTAAAACGATTTTATGCAGCTCAAGTGCTAATAAGTATTTTATATTCAATACTTAATCCGAGAGTCAAATGAGGTAGGTGAATACAGGAATAAAATATTCAAGTATTTTGTTTTTATGGTGAATTCTTGAACATTCTGTAAGTGTTTCATACACATTGGGGAAGTGTTTGAGTAGACATTAATGTAATCTAATCTTAAAGTATTGAATGCATGGGCCGCCCATCTGTAGAGGTGGCAAATTCCAGTTGGATTCCACAGGTGACAGCTTTTTAAGTTTGTAAGCCATACTCATACACAAGATTTCAGTAATCAAAGGAAATTAGCAGATAAGGGGGAATGATTTTTATCACATATTCCCATAAGCAGAAAAAAAAACTCCCGGTTTCCGAATGCAAACACAACCAACATATAACATTTTTTAAACAATGAGGTTTCATAAAAATGATCATTAATAGTATTATAATAACTGTGACTGATTCACAATTTTTTCCCCTTCTTTTAACACGAACATGTCAGTCGTTTGTTTACTTGTGTATACCAAGACTGTTTGTCAATACAGCCTCATAAATATCATCCAGTCACATAATATCAACCTTCATCCCACCACCCTGAAACACTCTAGCTATTGTTAATATGCTGTTGTGAGCTATCCTGCAGAGTCCAGATCTCATGTTCAATGCTGCCATATATCCACTGTGGTAGGATGTGACAGAACTTTAGATAAACTTGGGAATTTCAACATCCATGCATCTTCTAATTGTTTATTCTTGTCAGGGTCACAGAAGGGCCTGGAGCTTATCCTAGGCTGCACGGGGTACACAACAGACAGGAGTCAGTCCATCGAAGGGCACATGCAATCACTGACTTACGCGCATAATCATTCACTATGGGCAATTTAGAGATGCCAGTTAGTCTCACTGCATATTTTTGGACTGTGGCATGAAATCCACAAGATACAGGGAGAACATCTGCACACTCTGCACACGCAAGTTTAGCTGGGATTGGAACCCAACGGCAACAGTTCATGCCAAACTGAGGCACCAGATGATACGATTTCCTTATTCAAAAATTATTACATGACAAAAGTTAACATAAATATACTCAACTTCAGCCTAGGCTGTGAACCCACAACCCACCCCTAGCAAGCAGACTTCTAAATCCCTCAAGTCTACCCAGCTGACACTGTTTAAATCCTAATGAAGGCCAAGTTGTACAACCAGGTTCTAATGGGTTTTATTAGCTGAGCTGTTTATAGGAGCAGAGCTAGTGATTAGTTTCCATGGAGATTTGAAAGGTTTTCCAAAGCCAGTTGCCTTTCTGTTCTTCTGCCTTTCAGCTGTTTCTCAGAACATTTTTAAGGGCAGAAGCTGTGAGTTGTCCCATAATTATCCTTCAATTTTTGTGAGGTACCAAATGAAAGTGAAAATGGCTTTGTGGTTTTATCGAAAATACAGCTAAAGATCTCACTGGTAAACTGTGGGTCATCCAAACTCATATCTCTTACAGGTCAGCATTGTTTTCACCACTGAATACTTGTTGCTAGCAAAGGATCTTCACTGACATCAAGTTTAATGTCAACGTTTGGCTGCTACAGTCAACTAGGCCTCAACCCAATAGGCATTTTGAAAACTCCAAACTATCAAAAGAAGGAATTTTAACTTGAAAAATATACTAAACTCATAACAAAACCCATCATACTTAGTTGACTAGCATTATAATTTGATGAAAATGACAAATATGCCACCAAGCCAAATCACTGAACCCCAACTCTGAGGAGAAACCATCCTTCTGAAATGATGTGGAAAATAATGTGACCTGGAAGATTTAAATCACAATGGGAAGCAGCTGGACCTCCTGCCCTAGGTTAGTTACCACAGTCAATATTGCAGGGAAAAAAGATGGAGACTCCGTGGAGCCTGTAACCCACAATAACGTATACTCTATAAGGTATTTAAATGGTGCACTGAAGCACAGTGCTTGGTCACATGACTTTACCATGGCTATTTGCACGCAGAGTTATCCTTTGAGGTTAAACTGGCACTGTATTCCTAGTCAGACAAGGACTATAACAGTTCTCAATGACGGGCTTTGGGTTTTGCGATGCCCCCACCAGCTCCACTTCTGTGTAACTTGAATGACCTCCACCCCTGTAATGGTACAGACACAAGCACTAGAAGTTTCAGTATGCCATTGTATAAACCCAACTCCTGGCCCGGAGATGGGCCAAGAGCTCCCACTGTCACCTGCTCTCGTCGTATTTGTCAGTGGATGTTCTGCCCAAGTTTTCCAGAAATCTGGGGGAGCAGCAGTTTGCGAAATTCGCAGCATTCTTTGCAATTACTAAATCTATTATTAAATAGAAATCTCAAAATCATTCTTCTGTAGTTCAGTGTCTGGTAGCAAATGGGGAATACATTTCTGAGGCTCTTTAACAGCACATAACTCAACAATAGTTCAGAACAAAAGTTCATATCGACATCAACGCGGCTCCTTTTCCTGGTTTCTTCCCTAATGTGTTTGTTGTTGAGATCGTTATATCACTTACAAAATGGTCACCGATTGCATGGGGCAATGACTTTCCTATTTTCACATATTTGTGAAACTGGTTTCCCCAAATTCCTCTTTTCTCTGTTATGGTGACTGCAATGTTAAACAGCCTCCTCTTCCTATTAGCCTTAGAAGGGGTTGATCAAAGACCGCACCATTGACTTATGCATTCAGCAGTTTCCTCTTGTTCAAAGTCCTTGCTACTGATTTTTGAGCTTATGAAGCTCCCATTGGGAATATATCAAGTTACAATGAAATGAATCCGATGGTCCTGTATTATAACAACAACGTTCTGAATGATGTAGGTCAACTAAAAATAAAGTATTGCCTTTAGTTCCGCTGCTTCCCTAATAGGCCTTTGCAGCCTTGTTGTCTGTCTATGTGTAGGTTGGATTGTAAGCAATTGTTCAACAGACTACAGTCAAGTCTCTTAATGGACTTTCTCGTGCAGAGTTACTGTAGTATATTTATGGTTTGCATAGTGCAAGAAAATATATAATTCCATATTGACTGCCAAAAATTGGTTGTGTCCAATGTATTTTCTAATTCTTCAGATTAATTGTCTGACTTTGTCAACAAAAAATCCGTATTCTAGATTCTTATTCTTTACCTTCACTAGTGTTTCAAACTGTACATAGCTGCAGTGCCCTCAAAGGCTTGCCTCCATGACTCAGTTTTCAATGTAAATGTTTGCTAATCTTATCTTTTCATGACCTTTGAATGATCCCTGCGCACTTGGCTAACTTCAAGGATGCCACATAAATCTTCACAATGTCTATTCTACCTCACCTGATGTCAAGATGAGGAAACAGAAGAGGACATTTTCATGATGTAATCAAAATTAAATAAACACTGATGACTGTGCGAATCACAGCTCTCCCCTTCATATAGATGCCTCAGGTGGAGCTGTACCATTTCACACTGGCTTGTCCAGAGATCTCTTGAATTTCCAGAATGAAGGCTGCTGGGTTTCTTCTTTTCGGCCTCTTAGCCGCTGCAAATGGCATGATTTTCTCCCGCTGTGATTTGGCAAGGAAACTGCAGGCATTGTGAATGGATGGATATCATGGCTACAGTTTGACAAATTGTATCGAACTTCCTGTTTACATTCCTACAACTGCTTTTACGGCTTACAAGCATGTTGATGTCTCATTTTCCCATTGGAACTGTTTGTTTCATGACAACAACAAACAATAGTCACTATTATTATAGGAAAAAATCAAAACGGCCTTATTGGTCTTAACGGTTGAATTTAATACGCTTTATGACACATAGAGGGACAGAAAAATTTGCACCATATAGCCAGGTTTGAACAGTGAAGATATGAGGAGAGATCGACTACTGACCAGCAGGGCTCCTTGAAAGACTGCAATTTTCAATAACTTAGGCTGGTGTCTTTACTTGTACTGCAACTTAAAATGTGCGGGAGACGACATTTTCCTTTTCTGTGTTTTTTGCAGAACTGCTCTCTGACAACATCGACGTACACATCACATGCGCCAAGCGTGTGGTCAGAGATCCCAATGGCATGTCAGCTTGGTATGAATGCATGCTGTCCCCTTCTGGTTACCATGGAGTCAGTCAATATCGAGATCAGAAGTTGTAGTGCCAAAAATTTAAGCTATCCTAGCTTCTTACTTGAATTGGCTCTGAATCTTGTACATTTTTAAACTTTCAAATTATGCTCCATATTGCCATATATTGTTATGTCTTTACTATGACCCTGGGAATCTCTTGATGATTTGTGTCACTTCCTGATCACCAGGGTGGCCTGGACGAATCACTGCCGGGGTCGTGATCTGAGCCAGTACACAGCAGGCTGTGGTGTGTAAGCGATCTTCCTGAAGCGAGAAGGTCGCCTCTGCCTGGAGTCCTGCTCTCCGATTAAACTTAACTTTCGTTAAAGCTACGTAAATAATTTTGGTGATTAGTAATATTAACGCAGACATATCCACATTGCAGTGGATGAATTCTTCAATTTCAAGCTGTAGTAAATGTTGAGGGAAGCCGTGTGTCAGTTGACTGCTCCTCATTTCCTGCATCATCTGTTGTTCAGCTTTCATTCTGACAACTAAGCCATTTTTGTTAAATCCACCTACACACCCATGCTCAAATAAAATCCCTTTCCCTCCAATCGCTGTGTCATGTCATTCTCTTTACCACCCCATCCAGAGTCTAACACACTGTTAGTAAACCTTGTGGGTTTATGTAATAAACGGGGAATCTGTCAAAAACAAAACAGAAGTACACCTAACTGATTGGTCCGCTCAGAGTTTTACCACTTCTCCAGTATAGTGATAGGTGCAATCGATCTAGTGCACGTGCATACTCAGGACAGCTGAAAAATGACAGTTAGCATAATTGCAGGTATATGGCCTGCAGGAGGACAGCGGAGAACCAACAGGAACCTCATGTCACACAGGGAGAACACGCAAACTCCACACACAGAACCGAGGCAAGATCTGAACCCGCAACCCTGAAGTGCCCCGCACCAAACCCTGAGAGTTATCATGATATCATCATAAATGCTATGACTATCAACAACGTCAAATTTTTATCTTCTGTTTAGTTGGAGAATTCAGGTTAATACACAGATGGAAACAATGTCCATCTGGCACCTTAGAACATGATGAAACGTGATGATACAGAAAGGCTTTTGAAAACTTTTGTAAAGTAACGTTTGGTAGACAACTGTGTACCGTACCCAGTGATAAATATTTCTCGTATTTACTGTAGAAAATTAACGCTAAACAGTATTGTCCTATTCAATGAGAATAAAATATATGGAAAGTTCACATCTAAAAGTACGTGAATAATTGCTTACATTTGAGTGACTGCGGTTGTAATAAAGAGAAGCATCTGGTGACATTTTCCTTCCTCATATACCATGTATGGAATAATGGCTTCCCTTTTGATGGACTTTTTAAGATTTCTGAAGCTCCTGTGACTGGGTGCTATATGGTGCAAAAGTCCCACACATTATTTAATGATCACACTGAAGTACTTCTGAATGCTCTGCCAGCTTCATTACCTTGGTCTCAAAATGCATAATAATCTGTGTGCTGGTTATTCCCTAATTTCATGTTTTTATTTCTCAGATCAGTCTCAATGGAGATTCTAGAGCCTGGTGCTGAAATCTCACCTCCTTCTTGTCCACCCACTGTGCCAGGGTGAATCAACGAACTACTTTGTTCCTCATTTCGCTTTTAAACTTGCAGAATTTGCCCATCCCACAAAACCCAGCCCCCGCCTTTAAATTCTGGGACTGTACTGAGGGAGATTTACAGTCACTGACTAGATTGGATGTCTCCACGCTTCTGGAAATGAAGGCATTTGTGCTCTTCATCTTTGTCCTCCTGGCCAGCGCCAGCGCTAAGATTTGGGACCGCTGTGCGTTGGCACGGAAACTCAAGGCTTCGGGAATGGACGGGTACTACGGGTACAGCTTACCCAACTGTGAGTATGGACTCGGTCCCACCGGTGGTTCAAGACCCACTTTTGCAAAAGCACTGAAATATGATTTTGGATGTCTCTTTCCAAGGGGTTTGCATGGCCAAATGGGAGTCAAGCTACAACACCTCATTGATCCACCCCAACTCTGACGGATCGAGGGATTACGGCATCTTCCAGATTAACAGCCGCTGGTGGTGTAACGACTTCAAGACTCCTCGTGCCAAAAATGGCTGTGGCATCAACTGTAAGCGTAAGTAGAAAGACTCATCATATGCAACAGGGCTAGAATGATTGCATAGTGATCGATTGATCAATTGATCCCTTTATCCATCCACCCCTCAATCTAGGACAGGGTTACGGGGGGTCTGGAGTCTAGTGTTCCCCACTCGGCCTGAGATATATTCGATCAATGCCAACCTGTCAGGCTTGAGTTATGAGAAATAGACAGTTGACATGTTTCTCTCTCTGAAAATCTCGTGTTGTCAAATATGTGGCACCTTCAAACACGTGACTACTGAAATGGTCCCTTATACTTCTTCTTGCAGAACTGCTGACTGACAGCATTGACCTTGACATCACATGTGCCAAGCGTGTGGTCAAGGACCCCAACCGCATGTCAGCTTGGTAAGAATGAATGGGTTTCAGATTGTCCGAGGTGGTGCAAAATGTTCTTGAGGACATTGGGATACAGAGCCTCTTAGATGACATGGTCAATATAGCATGCAGAACGTAATGTAAATGCGTTCATCTGCTTTCCAACCACTCCCCCACAGGCTTATAAATGCATGTTATCTCTGTATCTTTAAATAAAAAAATTGAAGTCTCTAAACTTTACCCTAGGTATAATCTCAGTCGTACAGTGAGCTCACACCTCTAACTAATGTTACTTTTGGGAGAAACCACTGTGGAATGTTCCAGCATCCCCTTGGTGATGTCTGTTTTTGGTCGTCAGGGTGGCCTGGAAGAATCGCTGCAGGGGTCGTGACCTGAGACAGTACACTGCAGGCTGTGGGGTCTGAGGAAAATCCTGGGTTGTGAGAACATCACGTCATGAGACTCTGCTGTTTGCTCAAGCTTAAATAAACATCTTCATTGCAATTACCTGGAACCTTTATATATCTGCTCTTTCTGAGGTTCACAGTTTTCATTTTGCTAAAATGAATTGAATACAATCCATTCATCCATCCATCCATATTCCGCATAATCATCAATACAGAGTTGAAGACAATACATAGATATGAAGTGAAAGTAACTTATTTCACTTTGAACAATGACAGTAAAAGGTGAAATTAATATCTTTCTCCAGTGGGTGGCAGTAGTAAGCCATATGTGTAAGCCGGCAACAGCAAACAGGAGTGCATTATTGACTGATCACTTGTAGAAGCATGCTTTCAGAAGATGATGATGCTAGCCACCTTCGCTACATCGTGGTCATATGCCATATACAGAATTTATATAGAAATATTAGATTCTAAAAAATACTTTATATAGTATATTACTTTATCAAATATCTTCCTTATATTTTAAGTTTCAAAGAAAATTGCACAGTTAAATGTACAGAACTGATCAAGTTAGATTCGCTGCAAAGGTTTAAAATAATAAGCAGAACTCATACCTTAATTTACACAGGGGTAGATAAAATAACTGAAACACCCATTATAATATGATATATTATGCCATTGCACGTTTGAATTCTCATATTTGACTAGTCAGAATGGTGTTGGTTCACGTAAGTCTTGAACTGTGTGGAGTGGATCATCTTTCAAGAAGAAGAAGAGCCTTCAGTCCTTTGAGGGGTGAAGAGTTGGGAATGTACTTCACATTCTGTGCTCCAAAACTTCTCATCAAGGTGAAATGTTTAGATCTGACGTTAGGGGAAGGTGTTTGATATCATGATGATATTCACGAATCTACTCGTGAATTTTGCTCAGCAGTGTGTTTGGGGGCATTATTATCTCTGAATATGGGAACATCCTGAGGGAAGAGTGTTTACACCAAAGGCGGCATCTGATTCCTGATTCTGTAAAATGGCCTCGTATTCCTTGACCGTTATAAGACCATGCACAGTCATCGGACCATTGGACTTCCAGAAGACGGTTTTCCATACCGTTAGAGATACTCAAACATACTGAACACCTGACAACAGGCAGCCTGGGCTGAAAGCCTCCTTTGGCTTTCTCCAGATGTTAACCTGTCCCAGATGAAGGAAACAGTGAATGATGACCACCAGACCATAATACTTTCCCCACTGATCAGGGGTACAGGTTGTCTAGTCTTTATAGCAGCTTCTCCATCTTTATGGACAGCAGTAGATTCTGAATGGCAGACCTGCCATAAACAGCTGCTTTTTAAAGCGGACAATGTACAGTTTGTGTTGAGACTGCATGGGTCACCTCTATTTTCCTTGACACATTAAATAATTCTCGGGCTTTTATGATCTATGCCGGTCAGACTCTGACACTTTGACCTTTTTGGAGCTCTGATAGTTGCCTCAAGTTGCTTTGAAAACTTGATCATTAAAGCACTGATTGGCAGACCCCTTTTACAGCTGAAAGCCATTAATTTGCAGTCAGACTTCCTTCATCTGATTCATCTTAGTTGCTACTTTTATATTTGTCATTTGGTTACTTACTGATTTAGTTTAGATAAACTTTGTGTCATTTTTCATGAGGTGTTTCTCTTACTGTGTCCAACCCCTGGATACACAAGCCATTATGGAGGAAGCAACACTTAGCACATAAGCAAAAAGGAGAAAAACCACAAACTTGCTTTGACATTAATGACCGTCTCCTCCCTCCCGATATGCCAGTACATGAGGCAAATGAAGGGGGGATGTCTGAATGACCTGCTAAATTCCCCCCCTCCGGTCGTTCGTTTCCCTAATCACACTCACATTTGAACCGACTGAGTGCCACTTTTTTTTTTTTTTACCTGCCAGTAACTTCCCCTCAAAACGTCTCTCCACAGCCCTGCAGGACATGTTCATATCAGCTATGAAACTCTGCAAATCAGCAACAGCATTCAGAAATATGCTTCAAACGGTAAGTGTCATTTTTTTTTTTTTTAACAGGAACGCTACATGAAATTCTGTTTGAGGTATGAAGGTCACATACAGTCAGTTTGGTAAAGCGTGAGTGTAACAGATGTTTTTCTCAAAGAGACTTACATTAACATAAAATCTAAACAATCCTCAGAAGTCTATCGGTGAAAGAAATCAAGATTTGGGTTACATAACCACTTAAATGGAAAGATGCTGATTGGCAAAGTAATTTATTTACAATGGCTGGTGACATCTGTAGCTACACCTTTCTCTTTTCTGGTGGACATTTCATGAAGCCCTTAATTGCCTGGTGCAAAGGAAGCCATTTGCTTATTGATGCTTTCAGAGCTGAAATCCACCTAGGAATGGAGCAAAATCAAATAATTATTCACAGGAAAATAAATCTCAGAATGATTTGTCTCAATGGATGACAGCTAGAACACTGTGCATTCGTGACCGCTGACACTTGACTTAAAACACTTTCAGATGCCTTAATCAGGCTGACATTCCCCTGATTTCTGTCTCAATTCAAATGTAGAAATCAGTTCTTAACAAGAAAATAATCGGTTTACCTTTTGTTTTCTGTAGCATTCTCTGCACACAGGTAGAAAGTTTTAAACTCTTCCCATGGGGTCCTCAACTCAATAGTGGATCTCTTCGAACCCAAGGACTGCTCTCTGACAGTGTATCCATGCAAGAAGATTCCCCCTGCAGGCAGAGATCAGTACTGCACACAAATGCACTCGCAAAGAATGAAATCACAGCTAGCTTTTAATGTAGGTTGTGCTAAATGAAACAGAACATGTTCTGTATTAAACAGTTGTAAGATACAGTTTACTAATTTGAAAGATACATAGTCAATCTCTGCAAAATAAAAATTTTCTTTTTGGAGAGTCCAGGATTCATCAAGGCTATTAATAAGAAAGCACTCTAATTTCTAAGGAATATTCCAGGCATGAGTCTTTGTGTTCTTCCTAATGTCAGTAGGTGAGTATTGACTGACATGGTGATTCTCCTGCTTTCATTAGAGATCTTCATAGAAAAGGACATACCCAGAGCGTATGTAGAGCGAATGCCAGTGTAGAAATAGAGACAGCCATCCTTTAGTATAGAGTAGCACTTCACCCATTCATCTTTGTTTCTGTCCAGCTGGTGCAGAAGGCCCAGGCATTCGGGGTTCTTGATAGCCAGAGGAGGCAGGCTGGCATTGCGTCGAGTGACGTCTATCCACACGTGGTTCTGTAACACAAATGTGTGTCAGTTGACCTCCTTCCACACCTTGACAGTGAAATCATTAACATCCATCTTATCCAGTATGGGGTCACGACGAGCCTGGATCCTAGCCCAGGAGGTACAGGGCGAGGCTCACCATACATGGGATGCCATTTAAGGCACATGCTCGCAAGTTCTGGGCCATTCAGAGACACCAGGTCATCTAACTGAATGTTTTTGGACTGCCAGAGAAAACTGGGGAGAGCATGCACCCCCCCCCCAGACACAGAACCAAAGGCAGGAGTTGAACCCTTGACCCTACAAAAAAAGGTGTAAGGCTATAGTGATAAGCACCGAGGAACCGGGCACAATGAGGATAGTTGGCATCTTTTCCCCACACAATTTTTTGACAAACCACTGACATAGTAGTCAAGGATCAACAAGTCCTTGTGACTCCAGCCAGAGGATTCAGAAATGGCATGCTATTTTTACTAAAACCACCATACTTGAGTGACTGGCTGAGCTGCTCTCTTCAAAGCCTCCAACCACCTTAGGCACAAAAAAGACAAAAAAAAAACAGCCTTGTTACACAGTTGCGCTGCAATACTGATTAGGTTATGAAATGAAGTACATTGACAACACCACTAAAATCCCAAGATGTGGATACAGCTGCAGGTGCGTAGTACAACAGAGGCATAGATTTAGGTAGGGATGGTAGGGGCGTGTCCTGACCAGCGTTCAGGAGAGCTGAAGATATCAGCACCAGCTTTCACACATGTATATCTGAAGCTATTCTGATTCCGGACCAACTCTCAAACTAAACCTATGCCGCTGAGTACAGATGTACCTCAGTCAGTGGCGAGACAGAGCTCTTTACCTTTTCATCTCCTGGTTGGACGTCGCACAAAAGTAGTAAACCCGACCTCCAGCTGGCAGACGGCATTTGAAAACAAACGGCTTGCCCAGGCTGGAGTCAGGCCCCACTTCTGCTCCCTCGAGTTTCGCGAACGACACAGCTTTGCTCCGGCCTTCGTCCTGAGTGAAGAATGAGTTTTGAAAGCATTTTATATTGTAGGAGAGCCTTCCAACATTTGCAGTGCGGAATTTTCTATCACCTCATTGTATTAACATTTTCACGTAACTTTAACCAAACCAAATTTAGATGTTTTTTTTTCCAGATTGTTATGCGAGTTTTGTGACATCTTAATCAATGTTTACCACACGTTCGGTCCAAATACACTTCAGTTAAAGCTTCTGTCTGGAATGCAAGAATTGGCTTCCTTCTGGAACTTGACAACAATGTCCTTTATTTTTCATATTCTTAAATTTTTGCAGTGCTTAGTCTATCTTTTGAATTAGCCAATCACATGCCTACATTTTCACATTTTTACCCTGGTAAGAGTAGGTAGTTGAAAGCCAAAAGATGTAAACTATATTTTCTGTTTCACGGTGACAGACACTTTGATCCGTTAAACGATTCGAAACCTTGAAGCTACTGCTCAAAGTGTGTTACGAAAAGTCAGTTACCATAGACTAGAAAAATGTCCTGTAAAAATGTTAGTCATCGCTCAGATCAAGAATGAGTAAGATAAGATAAGATAATCTGTCGTAGCTTGAGAGCCCGTCTTGTGTTCCGGATTCTTCCACTCACCTTCTTGTGCCTGTAGTAGCAGAGGCAGCAGTCATGCTTTAGCACAAACCACCTTTTCCGCCAGCCCTTGAGGAGGCCGGACTGGGTACGTTTGTGAAGGTAACCCCGGCACGTAGGCCTCGGCGTGTTGGGAAAGCGACTGATGTCTGAGCCAACAGTCAGTGTCAGAAGGTTGGGCCCTATGATGAGAGAGAGGGTACATGCGATACATTGTTTATCTGTGAATTGTCGGCTATAGTGACAAAGTGAATGTGATTAGCCAGCAGCTAGTCATTGACAGACCCAGTAGCATGGAAGAATTTTGTCATGTAGTGCCACATAGAACATTTTGGTCATGTGCAGGATTGTGCAACAAAATACATTCATGTTTAAGCAGCGAAAGTCATACGCTTTAAATGTTACTTCCTGAAAGTTCAGTTTGTGAGATGCGAGCCTATTTTGATCTACCCGTTTTGAGCTTTGACTTTCAGGAAAGTTCATTCACTGAGGGACAGGTCCAACAAGTGAGGCAAAACCTCTGGCCTTGCAGATGGCGGACGGTGTAACGTTGTGATGACATGGACTGTAATGATCTTCCTCCACCAAATGTAGGGTTTGACACACTTCAGTATGTATAGGATCACCCTGTTTTCTTGGTATACCCTGGTATTTAAATGCTGTTTGCTTTACCGTCGAGGGACTTTGGCAGAGAGTGAATAACGTAGGAGGTCAGTAGTAACCTGTGCCGTGAGAAGCCGTGCGTCTACCATACCCCGTGTAGCTAAAGCAGCAGCCTCGGAGTGTGGCGCGCTGGTCACATCTGTGCCATTCACAGACATGACATAATCTCCCACATGGAGCCCCGCTTCCTCTGCAGCGCCATCTAGGGCCAGAGGGGGGAACAGCGTTTAACCAACCTCAGGGTTGGATAATAATTAGGGTTGTCTTCATTATGTCAATTCCAGGCAGTCATGTAGACAGAATTCCTATAGAACATTCCGGTTTCTGTCCAGCTTGTCACAGAATGGGATAGTTTGTTTAATAGTCAAAGTTGCCATTATTTAAAGTTTTCAAAAGCAGACACACGGGTTTATACAGTTTGACTTATACTTACTTGTGTCGACTTCTGTGACCACAATGGGTTTAGAGAACTGAATTCTGAATCCCCACGGATATTCCCCTGTTCCTTTGCTGACTTTCACAGTCCTTTCTCGAACTGCAGATGAAACACTCACCATTAATGTTGACTAGATTGTAACCATACTGCCCTGAAGACCGCTCTCACCACACTAGGTTAGGTCTCTGTGGTATTGGGATTAAACCCCATCAAGGCAAGTTGAGTTGCCACCAGAGGTGATACTTGGCCTAGAATTATGGGCATTCAAGATTAGTCTGCCTGACGGCGTCCTGCTGGCTTCGTCTGTGGCAGCACTGCCTTCAGGGTGAGGGCTTTGAATTCCTAACCCTGCTCCGTGTTTGGCACGTGCATGAATATATACATACACACTCACATTCTCAATATTGTCCAGCATGTATGAAATGTACATACTCGTAACGGGCCGTGTTTGATCTTTGAGGCAGCCAGGACATTCACCAGCCTGCACCTCGTCCCCACAATACATCCAGGCTGTAGAATGGAAGGTTTCTGTGTAGAAGCCCCTGTCCTCCATATCCGCCATGTTTATGTCCGCTGAGTGAGTTTCCATGGAGTCAACTGTAGACCAACAGCATACATAATCTCAGGTCAAGCTCATACTGCAAACTGGAGGTCTACTCAAGAAATGCTAACGGTATTAAGGGACCATGGAGTAAGATAGTTAAGATGTTTAATAGTATAATAATTCTCTGTCAGTTTACATCAGTATTGTGAAATACCAATCAATGTTGGTGCTAAATGAGGCTTCAAGACCCATTGAAGGTGGGAGTATCCTGAACTACCAATTAATGTTGGTGCTAA
>JAACJT020000095.1:401243-425350 GCA_009936485.2 Gymnarchus niloticus | reverse complement strand
TCCACCTGTTTAATTTGCTCTACCCCTGATTCTAAAAGATCCACCTGTTTAATTTGCTCTACCCCTGATTCTAAAAGGTCCACCTGTTTAGTTTCATTCTGAAGGTGCCGTTGTTCACCACCCCCGGTTATGATAGTCATCACTGAGCCTCTGCTCTTTTTTGTAAGTGAACAGGTTTTGAAGTCTTCCAGCCAAGGTGGTTTTGACAGAATTGTGCCGTCTTCACTTAGAAGGTCGTGGGAGGTGCTCCTTGCAGAAGGTGTGACATGTGTAAGCAAATCCCTTAATACGGGTTCTTCAGGAGAAATGTCCTCGTTCTCTACTATCTCTTCATCAAAACCGCTCTCAGTGACTTCAGTCTGGTCTTCCAGTCCTGGCCCATGCTTATCCTGATAAGATTCCTCTTTGTATGGATTGTCCTGAGAAGTCACATCCAAGACCACCATCTTCTCATTCGACATACGGCTGAGCTGGACATCATGTTCATAATCTGAGAAAACCTGAGATGGATCATGTGGGTTTCCAGTTTTTCTGTGAAAAGATGAATTTGAACAAGATGGATTCTCACTACCAAAATGACTGGTGCTGCTTTCAGAGGACTTCCATCTGGCAGAGCAAAAGGTAAATGGGCTTTCGTCCTCCATGTCAAACTGGCCTGATCCCTTTGCATCGAGCTGTAGAGACTGCATGTAAAAGGAAGGGAACAAGCCAGAAGAAAGTGATTTTCTGTGTGAAGGCAAGTGCTCCTGGATTGTCGCTGAAAAACGGTCCGTCCCTGGAAAGGTTTTTCTTCTCATAAATTCCTTGTTGACATGATATGACACTCTTGATTTAGCTTCTAGAATCCCAAGACTGTTATTTCGGAAGAAACACTTCCCTTTG
Organism: Gymnarchus niloticus; assembly: GCA_009936485.2. Classification (NCBI taxonomy): domain Eukaryota; kingdom Metazoa; phylum Chordata; class Actinopteri; order Osteoglossiformes; family Gymnarchidae; genus Gymnarchus; species Gymnarchus niloticus. Next base: position 424,468 of record JAACJT020000095.1, on the reverse strand, counting down.
AAGTTTTGGACGAAATGTTTGTTGAAACTTCTGACGACCATTTTGGGTTCCATGAACAAGGGAGCGTAAGTGTTCATTTTAGACAGCTGATGAAGGAAGCTCCCAATAGAGGAGTTCTCATCCTGCGCTGACGACTGTCTACTAGAGTTAAGGTCGTGCCTTGCATAGTTAGACTCAGGTAGAGCTGGGATCACTTCTGCTTGGCTTGGAAGTGTGTCATTCAAACTGATGTGACAGGAAGCCAAATCCTGCACAACATCCTCTAGGGAGAGGCAGTCTATGTCAGCAAACTCATGGGGAGGGGGAATATCCACAAACACCTCGCTGCATGTTGTGTTGGCTGAGGACCAGTCACTTTCTTGAGTGCAGAATTTGGACAAAGGGTATGGACTGAAAATCCCTCCTCTCAATGTGGGATGACAACCACAGACCTGATCAGAGCAGCAGCTTTTGAAGCAAATCACATCGTCGTTGCTATTTGAGGAGGCTGTATCCTTCTCAGCTTTTTCAAGGTCACCATCTACTTCTACTCGACTGAGTTTATACTTCTCGTAGGCTTCATTAGGACTACTTCTTGCTGAACTCTGAGTCGATGAGTAAGCTTGGGGAATCTTATCCTGGTTTGGAATGGAAGGTACATCCCACCGCCTTGTAAAAGAAGTCTTTTTCCTCTTCCCCATTTTACTTTGCATTGCGAGAGTAGCCTTGATATCTGGCTCATCAAAATGCAGAGTTTCTTTTATTTCGACCTTCATGCATTGCCCAGCGTACTTCACTTTGGCTGTGGTGACAGCCACTCTTCCGGGAACTTGATCTCCACGTGGTGAATCACGGAATTGCTGGAAAACAATTCGTGACACCTTCTTCCTATTCACTCTCACTGAGGTTACTACAATGTTCGCTCTTCTTTCTGCATCACCAGCCACTGAAATGCTTGATCTTTTTTTGTTCTTAAACGCTCCCCCATAACTGTTTCTTCTAAATCTTTCTTCCTTTGATGAAATATCAGGTTCTTTTCCATTCCCCTCGTCGGATTCGATGACAGAGGATTCCCTCCGGTCGGAATCTTCTTTGCCTTTCTTCCCCATGTCGATTTCACACACCGTGTGGTCACAGAGAATTTTCTTGTGCTCTTGATAAGTAAATGGAGAGTGGCTTCCTGGAAAAGAATGCAAAAATAAAATATTCACAGATATTTCTAACAAAACTGTTGTGTGAAATCATCATGTTGTACACCTTGGTAGCTGGGTATTTAAATTAATTGTTTTGAAATAAGTTCAGCTCTTTAGCTCTATCATTTGACAATAGTAAACTGTTTGTACACCTGTCTGGCCCCTGCATATTTTTTTCCATGCATGAATTGTCACGGATCGTACGGGTAAGTGGGATCTGATCGCAGAGTTCTAAACGGGCACAGACAAGGGAACTTTACTGAGGGGAACAAAGACCAGGATCAGGGAGGACGGGAGCAGGCGAAACGTTAATGACAGAGCAGGGTTCATAGGAGCGAGCCAGGCAATGCAGGGTAGAGGCAATAGGCCACAGGTACACGGGGTAATGCTGGTAGTTCACCCCGTGATGACAGGGCGCCATCTAGCAGCGGTTCTGGGTAGAGACGCGACGTGAATATTTTTCTTGTCGATACCAACATTCGGGTAAATAGATGAGAAACCTCTGTACTTGTATATGCCTCCTATAATAGTGGAGATCGCGCCGTGAGGTGATGCTAAATGTGACTAAGACAGCAGGTCTGATCTCAGTGGTTTAACGTCGGTTCAGAAACGTGCCCTACGTTTGCTGCTCCATGAGCTCCACCGTCTCTGGCTGCTCCTCCTCTTTCTCCTGCTCATTCCTTGTTATGCTTGTCTGCAGATCCGTTCATACTGTAATGATTAAGACAAATAACACAGTGTGCTATTTTCTTGTAAATATAACCACACATCATGTATAATGTATATAAAAAAACACTTAGGTTATCCGTGATTGGATGAAATTCAACAAGTCTTTCTTGTCAGACACTTGGGCACAGAATACATTACATAAAACCATTTACATACTCACTATACTTAAGTTTCACAATGTTTCTAGTCATTTTAAATAAGGAAAACACGTCAACGACTATCCTTACGTCAATATTTTTCAGATGATCGATATAAAATTGTCTTAAAGTTGGATAGGTTCGATATTTATCATAGGCCTATTTGAGATCGTACAAATTAAATAGCGTATCAACTATAAACAGTCATTTTCAATATATAACCAAGTGATAATGTGGCACAAATAACTCACAAATTTCTGATTCTGAATATAATGCATCACAGATTTTACATAAATTTTTGAAGTGTTTAAAATTCAATAGTATTGCAACCACATGACTTTTAAGACAATTTACACTTGGATTTATTCTTACGTCATGTAGTTGAAACTTCTGGAAGTTTCTGTGAAAATTTGGCATATATTTTCATGCATTCTTCAGCCTAGGCCATTAAATATAGGGCATGACCGATCCAGGAGATAATCTGTATGGGATGGAGGTCCATTACAGGACAGGCATTAATACGCTGTGATTTAGGCACACCAATTTACCTAACCGTGGGAGGAAATTACCCAGTGAACAACACAATCCCAATTTTATAATGTTCCACATGCTCTTGTTTGGCTAAATATTGGCATTCTACATAGAGTGAAACGCCATTCACTGAGTCTTGTTCAAAAAAATTTAAGCGGTAAGCTGATTTGCTCACGTGAAGCAGTATCTCATTTAAAGAAGAAATGCTGTCCTTCACGTCTTCAGGTCTGCTCTACTTCTCAGGCTTGCTATTTTTGTCCTAAAGCTCTGAATCAGCTTATTAGATGTAATCTAATAAAGTGTTTCTGATGTCATTATTGAAACACACAAGTCCACTTTGAGCACCGAGTAAAGGAGGGAAGACCAGAACATTCATTTAGATACACGGAGCTGTCAGTGTTATCTAAAATATTGTAGGCCAACTGTCTATAAACAATTACTACTAACTTACTAAGACCACTTAAAAGCTATTTATTAAATTTACAAGCAAATTAATTATATGAAGAATGAATAATTCAAAATACTGTGGTGATCCGAAGGAATTGTGATGATTGCAGTTTCAGCACTAAAATATGCATATTGTAGTTTCCCATATGAACAGCACTGCAGAAAAATGCAGCCCACCATTTGTCATAATCTTATGTCATGATTTGATTTGCAGACCAAATAATGAAGTCAGGATTCCCTGTGATTTTCCAACACAGTAACACGCGTCCTTCAGTCACCTATTGACCTTAAAGTTTGATGCCTTATTAATTATTAATTGTCCGGAGATTATGAGGTGATAATTAGCACAAAGTTTCTTAATCTGACGTATTTGCTGTGGCATTTTTCATTTTCATGCAATGCAGAAATATTTTAATATTTTTTTACCACTGATGTAGCAATTACTTTTCGCAGTTACGAGTTACATGTTTTCTCGTGCTGTTGTTCTTTATCATTTGATGCAGTCCTCGTATGTCATTTGGTCAAAAGAGTCAAAAAAGCATCAACTTTCCAGTGATATTAATACTTTCGGTAAAGTCATAAATATGTAAATGCATATTGTTTGGTTTATTTCTTGTTATTCAATTCACTACATAATAACCTGTTGACATTGCTTTGGAAGTATTTTTAAAACATGGTAATGGCTATGATTGTAGTCCTGTAACTAATAAATGAGTCTGCTATTTCAGCTGTGGAAACATTTCAAGTCACAGCAGTAAAAAATAATACCTTACCTTACGCTTATCCTCAAAGGTTGCCGTAGTTTATCTACAGGCACGAGCTCGGGGGTAACGAGACAAGGACTGAAACACAGCTCTGCAAAATGTCACACCAGTTGCGCTTTCTAATCTGGTGGAGGTGGACAACTCACCTGCATCTCCGAACAGCACAGAAGCTGAGTGAGATTGAGGTCCGCGATTAGAAAGGCTTCGGATGACTGCAACATTGTTCTTATTAAGCTGTCTGGAGATGACACGTCTGGCGGAGTACAGCACATGACACGATGACAGTCTGCCTGTAAGATTGTCTGAGTGCACAATATCGCTGTACTCAAGAGAAGAATCTTTAACTGATGTGATGTATTGACCTGGTATTACCCTTGAAGTTACCGCAGAAGGTCTTTGTTTAATTCTAGCCTTTAAATTTTTTTAAAGAATATTTTTATTGATTTTTAAATTAACACAACAAATAATAACAATAAATAAACATTTATAAGCAAAAACAAACAACAAAAACAATGCAAAAACAGCTCTTATTTTAAACATGGCATCTCTGGTCATAACTGTAAGGCAAACAAAATAAAAATTTGTTTACCAACAGTAGAAAAATCTGACAGACAAAACCTGTGTCCATAAAAGCAGAAAAAGCAGAGCGACAGAGTAAGTAATGTTCAGCTGTAAAAATAAAAGGCTTTGGAGAAGCTTTTAAACACTTGTGAATGCTGTCCAGCCGTTAAGGATTCATTGTGAATTTATGACAATTTGAATATTTAATGTGAATACAATATCCTGGAAGATGCTTCTCCACGACATACAGCTTCCCATAAGCCATGTCGGTTGGTTGATGTAAGCCCGTTACCATGGATACTTGTGTAGTACCCCCAGCAGAGATGTCAGGGGTCATACTCGGGACCTGACCAAAAATGGCACATGCAGAAGTACCCGACTGGGTGGGAGTAAAAACCGAATAAGATTCCAGTAATTTCACACTAAAGTTGATTTTTTTTTGGTAACTGTAGTAACAGTGATGGGGAGGGGGACTAGAGCTTGTTGAAAGCAGCAAATCTGGACCTGAAAGGTGGAGAAGTAGAGAGTCAGTGTTGAGCGGTGTCTGTGGTTTACAGTATCACAGACAGAAGCTGTTCCTGAAGCTGGTGTCTTTACGGAACCTCTGCAGCACCAGGCAGCATGAATTAGTAGGGTCACTTTTAACATCAGATATCTATTCAGCTTCATTTAATGACTGGATAAAGTCACCCCCCCAATAGAACTTCATTTCCATGAATCCCCAGGCTATGAACACTGATAGGATAGTGAAATGCTGTGTCTCTAGACCACATATCATGTCCCCCCACACGAGGCTGTCAGCCTGCACCAAGAGCATGCACTCCACCATCTTCGCCATGTCTGTCTCTTCGTCCCACTAGAGGGCGACAATGCCAACAAATGTCATGTATGGTATGTACGGCTCAGCGTTTCTGTCCAAAATTCCGCACACGAGGTCCAGGGGCTCACCTGTTTAACGTTCAACAAGATAGAGGACTTATCTTGGACTTCTGCTCTGTGTACGCCTTCACCCTCTTTCCCCGGATGTGCTCAAGTCTGCAGGCGCTCTGCTGCAGGTGACACACTTGCTGATTAACTCTCATTACGGTCTTTACAGGCCCCTTGGAGGAGGTTCAAGTTACCAAACTTATAACTAGGCTGCTTATGTCACATGGGTGAAAACAACGGTGGGTGAGCAAAGAGTCAAAAGAAAATGGGCACTCTAAGGTAACACCTGGGCTTAATTAAAAGCAAGGTCTTCATGAAAAGCAGGACCTGCAGCAAACTTGGGCCCTAACATGCATTTGGCATCAGCAAACCACAACTTAAACAGTTTAAGTAAAGCATTTGCATTTATCCAGCAGACTGTACATTGTAGGAGCTACATGCATAAAAATGTAAGTCTTTTTTAGTATTGTTATTGTAGTCGATGATACTGTTTCTTTAAGAGTCGTAAAGTTCACGTTGGTTACGTTTCTTATTTAAAAAAAGGGAAAGGGTCGTTTTCTGCGCGTGGCTTTATATTACGCGCTAACGGTTCGTTTATCGTAATTTTGTAATCGATATCAGTTTAGCGTAATATATTAGAATACGAAAGGAAACACTTTTAGTTATGTTTTTTGTCCTTTTTTTTGAAAGAAAGTAAAATTCAGGTATTTAGTCTAATTCGCCTGGCGCCTCTTTTCACCGTTTTATCTTCTCTTTTGAGGCGCGTAAAAACCGTTAAAAGTCAAAGGTACGAAGAAAGCCACCAACACAACAGTCAAAGAACCGTGGCTGTTGTGAAGCAACACCGTCATCCACGAATTTTACAAGTACAAACGAACGGACTGATAAACCGATTTTTTTGAGTTTTTCATTTGAAGGGTTACAATACCTAACGTAAAAGGCCGGTGAAATACACCACACACGTTGGAAGAGAAGCTGCGTTAGCTCATCAATTCGAGGAGAGGCAGGCTAAGGCAATTAACTTATAAGATGAAAGAAATTACGTGTTTAATGGAAGATGACTGCAGCAATTGTGGCAGTCAAGTTAGGCAAAATGTCAAGAAGAGAATTATAGTCTCAGTTGGAAAACTCAATGTTCTGGACAGATAACAGCACTGTGCTGAGATACGTTGTAAATGAAGCTACACATTTCAAGACATTCATAGATAACAAACTCGCTGCGATCAGAGAACTTGCGAGTCAGTCACAATGGAAATATGTGCCTACTTCCTGGAATCCATCTGACTGTGCTTCAAGAGGAATGAAGTCCAGTCGTTTCATTGAAAATCAGAGTTGTATCCCGGGACCTTGACTCTTGTGGGATGGAGATTCTCAGTGACCATCTTTCCCTGAGTGAACGTGATGTACTGTAATTCAGATTCAAAATTTAATCTACAAATTCAAATATAAGCATTTCAAATTAAAAACTTAATTTCAGATTCAGATTGTAGTGGCACAGATATCATTCCATAGAGCTTCCTCTGCGATTATTCCCATATTGCTATAATTTCAGAACACCCCACTGCTGATCATCAGCACAATTCCATTCCTGTTGTTTTTTTCCATGGTGCATTTAAAGCACACAGAAAAAAACTGAATTGTGCAACTAATCAACAGCTGTAATAAGATCTTAAAATCTATTGCATTATGAACATGAAGCAAAAGACAGTATAGAGTGCCGTGCATGTGAGTGATTCAAATGGGGGCTGGTCATAAAAATGCAAATGTGTAGCTCCAATAAAACACGAAATAATTGTGAAAAAGTTGCAGTGTTACAGAAATCACTTCACATTGTCTTAGTGCATTCTGCCTCATCGTGTTTGGTGTTTGTTCTACGGGTAGAACTGAGCAAATGTAGCAGCAGAGAGATGAAGACGTTCCTTCACTGGTACCCAACACCTCACTCTCCCCTGGCTTCGCTGGCTCTCACCATCATGTGCTGTTGTCATGGTCGATAAAGTTAGCAGACGAAATGCTGAGAGTGCACAGAACACCCATCTGAGAACGTGTGCGTGAAAGGAACGCGTTATTTAAGGTTCCAAGTGTGAAGGGAAATAGCTAGCCAAAGTACTGATGATGCAAAAAAATCCTTTTAAGGGTCTTTGGAACCCTAAAGTATCAAAAATCAAGGTGCCTTTCATTAAAAGAATCAGCGAAGATGAAAGCTTTAATTGTAATGGCTCAGCTCCCCAATAACGAATATGTCTTAGAATATTCTGGATACCTTAGAGTGAACTGCTACCCGTTCAGAAACGACTGCATACTTGTAAGAGTAAACAAGTGGTAGTTTTATTTTGCTATGACCTTTGCAAGTCCCTGGATGTGTACTGTTTACCGCAGAGTCTTGGATTTATGACCACATCAAGCTTGACTACCTATGAAAGATGGTCATGCTGTAAATATGAATACACTGTCCTATAATTAGAGTTTTATTTATTCTTCTGTATTAATCTATTGTGCCAGGATCCCACTGAGTTTCAGGTGGCGAAAGTTTTCAGAATGCTCTAGAGTGAGTTGAAGCATCTTATAACATACCACACCTCTTCTCAGATGGTTGCAGTTTTAATTAACACACAAACACACATTTTCACAACAAATCTGACACATTTTCAACCAAGGCTGTGAAATTAAATTCTAGTAACCCTGTGGCGCACAAAGAAGACGTTAAATCCAAGATTAGAACCCATTTTTATTTCCACAAATTGTAGAAGATATCAACAACGTCATCCTCCACAGTGTCACACCAATCTCAGCTTGTTTGTTTTCCAAATTCTGTATTATTTTGTTAATTCATATTCACGTGAGGCGTCAAAAAGTATCAATCTAAAAAAACCTGTGCTGTAGCTAAATATCAGTGACTGATAACCTCGTGTTCGGGGACTTAATATCACGTTAGCTGCTGTGCACTTAATTCACAACTAGACTCGGGTGATGTTTGGTACTATTGAGTCACTTGTCAGATGACGTTAGCAGAGATTTTGCACCACGTCTAGAAACTGCTCTGTGTGGGTTTTGAAATGACAAAGAGCAACAGAAATCAGAAATATAGCCTTGACAAAACTAAACTCGCTGACATATTTCACTCATGATTATAGGTGAAGTCCATACCTGTAAAGAGGCCATCGATACAGAGGAACTGAATAAATTGGGTAAAATTGAAGACGGGAAAAAATGCTTTTAATAGTCAAGTGTCTTCAATGTTTTCAATGCACATGGAGTGCATTGAAAGACACAATAGGAAAACGTTTGCACCAGATGTGTGTGTGAGAAAGCCGATGAGATGAAGAGACTGACGAACAGAGACAGTACTGTACACTGACAAAGCCATTAGCACCACCTTCCAGTAGACCAGTTGACCTATCTCCATTAAGCAATACAACAGGCATTTGAAAGATGTTTACTTAATGTATTATTCTCCTGAAATTTCTAAGAGACCATACCATGAAGGTTTGTTAAGAACATATAATACGTCTACAGTTCTTGTGCGAACCCCTTATTTTACCCCTTGTAAGAGCGGAATAGATGATTGTCCTTACTAAGGCATGACGAAAAAACTGAATCATGGCATATGCTGTGTTGTGGAACGGGAAGTAATGTTATTCGAAACCATGGCCAAAAGAAACAAGTTCCAAAGAGTACTGTTTGGCATCAGAGTCTGGGAGTTGGTTTGAAGGCTTGATGGTTTTGAGAGATTACCGTTTCTTAATGGCTTTACTTGTTATATAGAGCTCAGCTGGTCTAGTTGAAGGTATCGAGCTCATTATTTCCTACGGCGTTGAAATGTATGTGCCAGATCGCTACTGGGTTTACAGATATGCTGCATTGTTCTTCTCTCCCTTGGAGTGCCAGTCATGAGCTATGCCTTACGTATTAATTATTTTAATATTCCTGATTTATTCAGGGCTGATAATCTATACCTTATACACATACGCTGACTTTCCTTTGTAATGGAATCAATATGTCTTTACTGTCCCATGCAAAAAGACTGGATTACACGCAAGCCGGCCGATCACAAAAAAAGCCACCAGGTGAAAGTGTTATACTGTATATCTGTTAGTAAAATGCTCAGTCGTTCAATACCTGGCTTTAGCAATGAAAGCATGGTTTCCCTCTCAGGAATCGAAGCCACAAGCTTGGCATTGTGAGACTGCACTGCTAACCACCAAGTCACCGTCGTGCCCAGAGCAGATACCCTGCAATGGCCAATGACCGTGTTTCGCGTTTCATTTGGCTCTGATATGGCAGACTGAGTAACCTGATCATGCACCACCTTCATGCCTGCAGAAGACACTGGCAAATTCTCAGAGGATATTTGCTTACAAGTGTTAGAATTTCATTAACAGAGATCAGCTCCTTTGTTATTACAGTACACGTGCATATGTAAATGGTATACCCTTATTTGCATTCAGCTGTCTGGATGAATGATGTAACCTTATTTTCCAGTGATAAAAACAGAACTTACCAAAGTTCGGCTTGTGGATAGTGGGACATTAATTCCCAGAATAAATTCTCACATTAGATTTGCTGTGGTTAAAGCCCTCTGAAGTCCCATCATTCCTCTTTCCGGTTCTGTCTTGTTAAAGGACTTAAACATTCTCTTGTATAACTTTAATAGCCAATAAGCTGTCATTCACGTTTCATTACCTCCTTGCCTTATACGGGAACGGGGCTCCTGCCTGCAAAGGACTGACGACAAAGGCTGGGCTAGGGGAGCTTAACTAATGCATAGCGGGGTCAGACCTGCTGACCTAGCATTATGAAGTGCCTTAATTAAATCGGGCAATAACACAGACAGCCAAGGGGCCTGCAGCGGTACACTGTACAGAGACTGGGGTCAGATCTGATGCCTGTGCTGAAGGCAGGCAACAGCTACCTTTATAGTCACTCTTTATTTATTCCTGTGAGGAAATCAGGTAGTTTTCACATATCTCGTCTCACTCTCATGAGAGGAGGCTTTGGGGTCATGGTGCAGGCTCAGCCAGCATACAGCACTGCTGGTGCAATTGGGGTAAAGGGTCTTGCTCAAGGGCCCAATGGTGACATGGTCACCTCGCAAGTCAAGGGATTCAAACCAGCGACCTACCGGCAACAGGCAGAGACACCTAACCTTCAGAACGACACGTCGAAGGGAAGAGAGGTGCGTTTGGATTCCATATTCACCACCGGCCAAATGGCCTTTTGACAGCAACACTGGCACAAGCTTATTAATGCATCTGTGTGAGAAACTGGGCGAGAAGTGTTGCCGTTTCGTCAGCCTGTTGTGAAGGAGCCTAGAGGAAGGAAGGAAGGTGACAAGAAAGACGAGACTCGAGTCACGACTGCTCCGATAAAAATAGTCAGCCAAGCTTCACAGCATTTCACCAGTGTATTTTTATGGTTGCAAAAAAAAATCAATGTAAAATGCAGGAGGAGCCTAAACATACCAAATATTCCAAAGAAAAAACCTCTAAAACCGATCAATAAAACTGTACCTGGCACAATGCCCAAGTACACACTGCCGATGAGCTGCACAAATAAGCATTCCGATTGACTTTTTTTTCTTCTGTGGCTTAACTGCTAACTCCTAAACCAACTTCGGATGCCTTGGTCGTTCGGCGTGACTGCTGCATTTAAAGACAATACCAGAAACCTGACAGTTCTGGAAACCAGTTCATGCAATAAAAAATGCCACTTTTTATTGATAAAGCATTATCTAAAGCCTTGGGTTTCCTCTGGTATATAGCAATACTATTAAATGTGCCCCTAAACACAATATAAATGACTACATTTCCCACAAGTCCTGTTTACTCTTCCAGCATCATTTCCTGCAGGCAAGTACACCGTATCTGTTTGAGAAATTTACCCAGGTAAATTAATTTGTTTGAAGTATAGAAATGTTTTGTACTTTTACAAAATGATCAAAGCATTTATTTCTTTTTTTGTTGGGCTTCTTTGATGTCCAGTCATGTCTTAAATAGGATTTTGAAAGCATGAAACATGAGAACAAAGACAAGGGTCATGGAGTCCTGCTGTACTTTACTCGCTTTTCATCCGTAAAAATAACTGTGTGACAAACAAGACCTTAATAATAGCTGGCTTGGCTTCCAGAAGATCGCTTCCTAGGTCCCATGCCATCCTCAGGTATTGCTGTGAGTCACCTAATCTTCACCGTTATTAAAACACTTCATCCACGTCCCCCTGAGCTTCATGCTCTTTTCAGGCCATTGTAATAGTTATTTTCATACATAGCATCATTGCCTTGCTTAGCTGAATGGTTTGCTCAGTTTCCTAATTTGGTCTCTTCTGCTTCATATCTGCTGTGAATTTTTCTGCAGTCATTCAGCCAGATAGGCTTCCACAAAAGAAGATAAGCAGATCTCCATCTTGCTAGACCCTGCACCCCTTCAGCTTATAATGTGCAACATATTTAATGTCTATTTATATACACACATCAGATATGTGTACATATTTACACACAGACTCCAATTCACAAGTGATTATGTGAACTAGGTATGTGTTTTCATTCCATACTCAGAGGTTCAGATATACAGTGATTTATTGATCACATGAGTCCCGCAGTGTGGAATATTTTCTGTGGTGCAGAAGTGAATTTGAGGATTAGCTTACGGTGGTGCTGTGGGAGTTTACACAGAGTACATGGCCAGGAACATGCCTTCTGAAATGCAAAATTCGCTGTCATGGAAGCATGTGAAATCTCTTAATCTGTGTTACTATATGCTTCAGGGAATGTAATGTAGTGGCTCAACAAAGAAGGGACACAGTGGCTCGGTGGGTAATTCTGCTGCCTCACTCCTTCAGGGGTGGGGGTTTGAATCCCACCTCTGCTTTCCTTATGTGGAGCTTGTATATTCTCCCTGTGTCTCATGGGGTTCCTCCCAGGTGCACTGGATTCCTCCTCCAGTCCAAAGACATACACTTGCCCTCATACACTGGAAAATTAAGAGAAGCCAATTAAAGTAGCTGTATGTGCCCAGTGATGGATTGGGATCCAATCCAAGGTGTACCCCAGCCTCATGCCTTGTGATGGACTGGCATCCCGTCCAGGGGGTACCCCAACCTTGTTGCCTGTAATTCCTTCCAGAATATGGATGGGTGGATGGTTTAGCAAAAAAAATGAATAAATTGACTTTACTTTCACAAGGATGACAGAGAGTGCCTTCTGGGAGTAAGAACAGAATACAGTCTAAATGGGATTTGCAGCAATCTTTGCATTGTAACATAAAAGGGTAGTCAAAAATCTGGTTTTTAAATGGCACAAAATCCAGTGAGTGTTCTGTGAAAATGACACTTGTGACCTACATTTTGAAAGTTGTCATTTTTAGTGTTTATCCAGAACTTTTCTGGGTCTCCTCTGACAAGGGGACATGCAATGCAATATCTAGCTGGAGAGGAGTTACAGACTGACAAGCCAGAGCATTAATAAAATGGTTGACTTAAGGCTAGGCTTTCCCCAGTGTGTGGCCACCTGTCAAACAGACAAGAATTAGATTTTGGGGGAGAGAAACATGCAGAAGGCAATTTCTGTCTGTCAGAATTAAGTGTGATATGGACACACCCCCTCCTGAGCGCAGGATGCCGCTTTTTGATAGGCTGACGGCATACTTGGCTCAGCTGTCAGACCAACTCCTCCCCTGGCTTCCTCTGGTCAGTTTTTCTGGTCACAGGACCAGCATCAGCAAAGTAGTGCTGGACGTCTCTCTTTTTTTTTTTTTTTTTTTCTTGTCCAGCCTTGTGAGGGCGCTATCAGTTCCGTCTCTTCTGACCCTGCCTGGTTTACACCCATGTTCATAATGAGAGCAGTGGACACTCAAACAAATACTGAAAGTTTGATTAACCACATTTACAGATTGCTCTCTCTGGTGTTCCAAAAAAAAAGATAATTTAATACTTAAAAAAATGATTAGGAACACCAATCTGCTTCTTAAATATTACTTTTGCAACATGGTCAAAAGTGGAAACTGTAAAACTGTAGTATAATTCCAACAGCAGAAAAAAATAACCCCCTAAAGAAAACAAAACTGAATAATATGGAAGAAAAAAAAAACCCACATTTCTGCACAATAGACTGTGCATCACTGGAATAGCCTCTAGTCTAATAGAAATGGCAGTAGTGTTAAGTCAGTGAAGGAGGACAAGGGGTGAAGAGAGGTGATGTAGGGGGTCTGGGCACCGGGGACTGTGTTGCTGAGCAGGTGTGGCCCACAGAGAACCGCCATGGGATCTCGGGCTCTTCGGAGAGCTGCACCGCGGTGCGATATTTATAGCGCGGGAACAGCGAGCTCTTTGCCAAACGACCAGCGAAGGCTTTCGGGTCCTCTAAGAGTTTAGTGGCTCAGAAATATGCCGGTGGGATTCTTCCTTATGCCATTTAGTGTCAAACATTTGACAAATGCCAGCAGACGACACGGTTATCTGAGAAAGAGCCATACATTTATTTACTATACGTTTCAGAGAGAGAAAAAGAGCGCCTGTCGGAGGAGACCTGGGGGGGGACTCAGGTGCTAACATTTTATTTATTGAATAAAAACCCATGAGCAAGACAGAAGCACAATTAAAGGTTTAATCAACAAACGCATGGCTAGCGTGGTGCGTACACAGCACAAACAATTAACAGATGGCGGTTTGAGATCCGTTCACTCGGTTTAATTAACTTTGGCTATGCACACAAATGGCTGAAATGGTGGGAATTACCAGATATTTCATACTCTGAGTCTATGCTTTCTGCAGGATGCCGAGTGGCTGTGAGTTACCGCGGTACTTACCCTGATCTAAGGCAGATAATAAATAATGGCGGGACATTAGGAAGCCAGGAGCGGAGAAGTGAAATCAGAATATATTTGTGGTAATGCGGGACTAAAACTTACTTTTCTGAAAATGTTTCCATCCGTCCATGTATAGATACTGTGATTGTAGTAAAGTGTTTATCCTGATCGCTGATGCTGAATTTCAGCTATGGATTACAATTACATGTCGACACACTTTGTGTTGCATCCTTGGTGAAAGTGGCATTTAATTGATATTCATGACAGGTTTATGACACGTAAGGTGAATTAGCATAAAATGGCAGATTGTGTTGCATATTAAATGACTGAGAGTTACTTTAACCTGACATTGTCTGCAGAGCAAGGATCTGGATTTGATATGTCTGAAATCTAGTTATCTGCCAGATTATCCCATCACAGAAGGTCATTAAAAATCAACACCTTGAAGGTCCAATAACTTCATGATTTTCTGTTGTATTATAGGGTGTCTCTCTGAATCGTATCAAATATGAGTGGCATTTCATCCCAGGTAAGCTAATAGATTTTGGCCGATAACATTGATAATTGCCAAGTAATATTGCATTTCACAAAATGCACTTGATTCAAAGTCCACGCTCTTCACCTCCAAAAACCTGCCATGCCATTAGCGTATGTGTGCATCTACATTTGGCCATGACAGAATGAGAAATGGATTCTTTGATTTCTAAACATGGGCAAGAGAAAGTTCTGAAATGTTACATGACCACCCCATAATGTTTTCATCTACTATTTTTTAGCAGGTGATCCTAGGAGTAAAGTTCTTGTACCGCCCGTCTGTCGTCTTCTCCCACGCCATCTCTTCTGTCGCACCTTCGCTCTCGTCCACCCTCCTTCAGCCCCGACTAAGTGAGCCAGGAAAAGGGTAATGGTGGTGTTGCCTGTCCTGTTATCTGTTACTTTTTGTGGATTCTGTGCAGATGTTTATTTTGGTTCAGGCTTTGCTCATTCTGCTGATTTCATTTCTGGGGTTTTTTTTTTTTGGCCCTCTGAGCGATAGAAGGTCCCGGAGATGGACACCCAGTGCTGCTCTTGGTCCCTTTGGGTAGCGTTCCCAGGATAGATTCCTCAGAGGCTTTTGAAAGTTGGGCTGTGATTGAGCCAAGCACTTACCTGGGCAGAGAATTGTAGCGGGTTTGGCAGTAAGCAGTACTAAACACCTCGATTCCAGGATGTCAAAGATGTCACATACACAGAAGTGCAATCCAGCAAAAGAGTTTGTGCCAGGAAAGCAGAAAATAATAACAGGCCCACTTTTAGAGATCCCAGTGTCAGCCAGAGAGAGCTGAGAAAATGGTCGGAAAAACCAGTGTTATACAATGTAGTTTACTCCTGTTATGAAGGTATAACGGGTTAAACAATAACCATCCTTCTCAGGAGCTTAATAAACGAAGGGGAAAAGGAGATTTGACGTGGCCCGTGGGACATCTGGGAGAATAGCTGTCAGACCGCAAAAATGGAAAGGGCTGCTTCAATGCCAAATATACGGCAGACGTGTGGCAGAGGAGCTGACAGCTGGGGTGAAGGTGAAAATTGGTCCGTCGAGAAATCTTAGCACAGGAAATGGAAACCAATGTATTGAGAGGAAATTAAAGTCAACTGAGTGAATGCTAAAAACAAAACTCTTTGTTAAAAATAGTTAAGAATAATCATTTTAATATAACTTGTGTTTTTATAAAGTAGATGCTCGGGTGGTTGGTGAGGCTGTTATTCATGGAACAGCCTTATGTCACGATTCAGGTGTCAAACATTTGCAGCGCTGCGTTGAAGCTTTTGGTAATGTAACAATGCAGTAGTTTGTCATCTGTAATATTCAAGCAAAAACTGTGAGGTTATGGAACAGGGGTGGCCAAAATTTATAAAGCTATCTGAACCTATATCTGTCGGTTATGTCTAATGTTCATCTGAAAGGCACATTGCTTCTGTTTTTAAACTACATATTTGCCTGAAATAAAAGCAATTTTAACCGAATATGTCATTAAAAACCTGGTTGCCCACCCAACAGAAATAATAATAGACTGGCATCCCATCCAGGGTGTACCCCAGCCTTGTGCTCTGTGACGGACTGGCATCCCATCCAGGGTGTTCCCTAGCCTTGTGCTCTGTGACGGACTGGCATCCCATCCAGGGTGTACCCCAGCCTAGTGCCCTGTGACGGACTGGCATCCCATCCAGGGTGTACCCCAGCCTCGTGCCCTCTGATGGACCCTGGCATAGGGTCCAGGGCCTCTGTTACCCTGACCAGTTTAAGTAAAAGAAGGACTGGTGAATGGAAAAAAAAACTCTTTAAGTTCTGGGGACAGCCTTATACTGTGAAAGCATCAGTATGGTGTAATTCCGTCTGCATGTGGCCAGGTCTGCAGTATAGAGGCTGGGAGAGTAGCCAAAAGGAAAATGAAACGCGAAACACAATCATTTTCCCTCTCTCATTGAGGAAAGTGCTGTAGAGTAGAGTTATTACACTAAAAATGTTCATATTATAGCTTTTATTTAGAAGGCCTGCCAAGGAAAAAAGCTATGAATATTTGGCCATTACAGTAATGGATTTAGGCCAAGCAACAGCTTTTTTTTTTGGAAGTTGCAAAAGGAAAAAGCATAATTTAAAAAGCATTTTCTTGTCATGTGGAGTGTAACGTGACGATGAACCATTCTGTCTGATCATTACTCTCTTCCCTTGCCAGGTTCTGCTTCTCAGCATCCCGGATCATTTCTCTGCCCCCCGGCATCTTTACCTCTCACCGTGCCATTGAGCATCAATATTTTGTTGCACCATGGCTGCTAACTCAGCAGTTATCATGACCTTCCCATCATGCAAAGCGGCAACCCCCCTTGTGTTTGTTGAGAATAATTCCCCACCATGACGGTGGTTAGTCAGGCTAGAATTGAGCGAAGCCAGAGTTCACTGCCTTGCTGCTCTTGTGCGGCTTTCTTGGAGTTTTGATGTCTTTATAGGGAAAGCCAATGAGCAAAATAGGGGGTCTCCACCTGTGTCTGCATTCTTGGCTCCCCTCATCCAGCACTGTAATATGCTTAGATCAAAACCTGGCAGAGAGACCAGTGCTGGGGAGACAATGAAGTACGGTGGCCCTGAAGTGCCATATAATTCATTTAGAAAATGCAAAAAAATGTATATTAGGAAAACACAAACAGGTTTTGACTTCCACTTCAGGGCCACTGTATTGGAATGGCAGGTGTATGTTTGCTGCCCTCTGGAAAGTGGCCCAAAGAGGAGGCATCGTGTTGCCGCTGTTCGCTCTGCCAGCTGGCCCGGTGCCTCTTGTACCCTTCCTCTCTCACACTCTGCATCGTGTTGCTGCTGTACCGTCTGCACCCCCCCAGGCCCTTCCTAGCCACCGATCCGTTATTAAATACCGCTAGAGTGCCGAGAGGTTGTTCAATCAGCCCTTGCCCATCTCTGGAACTCCATGAATCTATGTGAGATATGCAATTTAGGAGCCGGAGCTCCACCTTGTCGCAGATTAATTCTGGCGAATTATTAGAAGATCATGAATAACTTACAGAACGCCTGGTGCCACCTCCATTTACCAGAACCAGCTCCATTTGATGCTGATTTAAAATCCATGATGGAGTAAATCAGCGCTGCCCGTCTCCTCCTGAGCTGATAATCATTTGCAATTCAATAGGTTTCTGTCCATATATCAGGGTCCATACATGTGGTAGCTGCTCTCATCTGGCAAGTTATGTATATTTATTAAAACAGGAAGCTGCTGTGAGATTCTAAAGAAAGTATATTATCTACATTATTCATAAATTACTGCATAATGTGATTTGGATTTACATATAAAGCTGGTGCTGGTATTTTACAAGAATTACGGTCTTATTAAAATGATATAAACCTCAGTAATCTCAGAGATCCACATATAAATTTGTCACATTTATTATTTTATATCTTATCCCTTAGATGTCATGGTGATTCTCTGGTCATCCTCATACATCCAGGGCTGCGGGTTCAAATCCTGTCTCAGGCTCCGTCCTTACAGATTCGCTCGGGTGGATTTTGGAAAGATACAGTACGTATCCGGTGAATGGGGAAGACAGATTATACGCTCATGGTCATGATCAAAGGTCAAGGCCCAATTCTCCCTCCGGTTTTCTGAGCTGGCGTAGAACGTCCACCGGGGGCAAAACTTAGCTTATTGTTTCCCGTGCAGATGAGGATTTGTGACTCCGTGTGGGCGGGTTCGAGGCCTGGAGTCAAATTGCATTACATGTCCAGCCCCTGTTTCAGAACGGCATCAGAGGCCGTCCAATTAGAAACGCCGAAGGACCGTTTTACTTCACCAGTTCCTCTAAGTGGTGCGGCTTTCGTGTCTATTCGATGTCCAACATTTAATTGCTTGGCTGGCTTCAGTTACTGCTGGACACCCAGAAACTAAAGAGGGAACCTGGGCATTTACTGGCTTCTGTGCTCTACCACACAGGCATCCTGCGTGTTTCACAGCTCTAGTCCTGTTACCTCCAGCATGCCTTTGTCCCCCCGTTCAGTAGAATTATGGCAAAGTAGCTCTCTCAAAATGTACACAACGCCATCTGAGTGACATGTTATCGGTATTAAATTTCTTGGACTGGGAATGTATGCGAACTTGTGAAATAGCCAAGGAAATGCAATGATTTTAGCAGAATTATATCAAACAATTATGGTGTGACACAACCGAAAAGTTTTTTTTTTTTTTTTTGTACACGCCTTCAGTATGATGGTTACACAGGCTTATGCTCCAGCAACTGATACGGAAGAAGGAGAAACCAAAATGCGTTATGACATCATGTAAACCAGATGTGTTCCTGGAGACAGGGATGGCAAGGTTAGAAATGAGAAGGTGCAAAATACATTTAGCCAGTACGGCCATGGAATAAAATAATGCACAGCTGGAGAGCCGAGTTAAACCGATGACCTCTTCATTGCCATGACATTCTTCAAGCATCCAGTGTGTCATCTTCACGTGTAGACGTCACCAGATGGGGTGTGTAGAAATCAAGCGGTCTACATTCTCGGTGCCAAATGATGGGGGGGGGGGGAAAGACATGTCCCGAAGCAGTGCCAAAGAAAGCCACGGATGGCGAAAGGCACAGCGAAAATTGCAAAACAGTGAAGAGAACCCAAAATAATGGACTGAGTGAAGACTGAGCAAAGCTGGAAGAAATACAGCCAAGATGTACAGTATTTAATGAGGTCAGATACCTGCAGGAACTCTCAGAGAAGGTCAGCTAAGGCTGGACATCACTGTGAGAAAGGAGGACCACTGGGAGAGATTGCATCCAAATACCTGCAGGAACTCACGGAGAAGGTCAGCTTAGGCTGGACATCACTGTGAGGAAAAGAGGACCACTGGGAGAGATGGCATCCCAATAGAAATATTACAAGCTCTGGAAGAAGAGTCAGTCATGGCTTTGTGCAGCTCAGCAGCTCACAGATCAGACAAAATCAGTTTATAGTCCATTATCAAAGAAAGGAGACCTGGCAGGGTGTGCAAGCCGTAATACAATTTCCTTCATGCCATGCCAGTAAGATTATGCTAAAGATCATTCAGCGTAGATCCGAGGTGCATGAAGGGAACTGGCAGATGTACAAATGGAATGAAGGAAAGGCAGACAAATGAGAGACAACATCGCTGACACGAGATGGGTGATTGAAAAACCAGGAGTTACCAAAAAGAGCTGACCGTGTACTTTATTGATTATGACAGCAATTTTGATTGTGCTTACAATGTCAGGAATATGGATGTGCTTGAGCATTGTAATAAGGAATCTGTACATTTTTACAAGAAGTCATTCTGTATGCAATGTCGAGAGCCTGACTGGTTCCAGATTGGGAAAAGTGCGTAAGACAAAGTGGAACAAACTTTAAGTTTCAACATGTGGATGATAAATAAACTTAAGATATGATTTCCCTTTCCACGTTGTAAGAAGGCACAGTAACCTTTTGAGTCAATATTGCCTAGAATACAGTATATTGTTTTGAAAATGTACTATGTAAGCACAGTATTTAGGAACCAGAGAAAGGATTCGAACCCTCAGCCCTGTCATGTAAGACCACCATGCTTCATTAATCTGCTGTTGCCGGTCATTAATTTCTGAATATTATATAAATGCATACATTGGCTGCATATTCCAAGTACATGTCTTGAATGCTATGTGATGGATTAAAAAAAAAAAATCTTATTTTTCGCTAAAACAACATCTGAACAGAAGTCTCGTGTGTTTTTTTTTTTTTTTTTTTTAAATAACCTGTGGGTTGTTTTTATTTTTTTTTTGCCTTGGAAGATCTAAAACGTTCTCTCTCCACATAATACTCACCGATGTGTTTGAATAAGCCTGCTGTCTATAAATAGCATTGCTTATTGCATTATATCTGAGCTCCTGGCTGCAAGAGCTGCATTGCATATCATTACATCATGCCGAGCTGGGAGATAAAACCCTATCTCCACACCAATTCAGAAGCGCGTTTTCACTCATTTGTCTAGCATGCAGATTAATGTAGCCGCTCATTTGCTGATGTTATGACACAGAAGAGGAGGTGGAGTGACCTCAGCCCTGCCTTAACGAGCTCTGATAATTAGGGCTGTACAACACAATGTGTGTTATTGCCGAACTGATGGGAGAAGCTTGCGAGAAAGTCAACCACCCGCCGTACAGGTGCTGAAGAATTGCTGTGTTCACCTCACTTAACCTGAAAGCTGTGTTCTCTAAGAGCTTTGTGACAGTGCTTCGTGTTAAAAGCGCTATATAAATAAAATTGAATTGAATTGAATCTTGCAGTTTTGCTTTATCTTAAGGGGTTGAAACACTGAGTGTGTGGGGTTTGTAATTTTGAAGGAGCGTTTTTGTTCTACACTGCATAAGAAGATAACATTCTGGGATTGAAACTCCAAGGAGTACAGACTAAACATAGTAAATAGACCAAACCATCGGAAGTCATCACTGTGAAATATCCGTTCATCTCCTGTTAGCCTACCTCAGTCAGTATAGGGGTAAAATAGCTGGGGAACTGAGTGGAGGGCACATACACACCGTTTAGGCTGTGTAGAGATGCCAGTGAGCCTTCGCTCTACAGGAGAAAATCAGAATGCCCCGAGGAAACTTAGATCACACGGGGAGAAAATTCAAACTCACCCGCAACCCTGGAGGTGAAAGGCTGTCTGCTGCCCCCACTTTTAAAGCTTAATAATGTAAATTGGAAATGTAATGGAAATGGTGAAGGTATTGAGACAGTTATTAGAAGGATCGTGAGTCCTGCACAAAGAGATGTTTGGGAAGCCAGGTCAAACCCTCAAACCTGAAAGAGCGAAGATGGCAGAGAGATTTTGTCTTCCAGCTTTCGAAACGGCAGGGATGCAGGAAGCTTTTTAAAATCTCTCCTACGATGAGTGTGGCTAAAAATGTAATTAGCAAGTCTGATGATTCTGAAGGGTGTCTAATGAAGTGTGAAAGCACCTCAGATTATACTGGTGAGTGTTCCGTATTTTCACTGCCAGAAATAGGTTTCTCAGCTTCTTCTGGTCCCCAGAATTTCTGTTTCAGGAAGAGATTGGCAAGTTTCATTCCATAGTTAACCAACTTCATATTCAGCACTAGTCTCGCTCATAAGAGCAATCGTTTGAATGGTCCTTTTTTGGTCAATAGTAAATATTGTTCTAAAAAATGGATTTTGAATCCAAAAAAGAGTCTGTAAGGAAAAAAGGACCGCAAGCTATTTTTGTCTATGGAAAACTTTGATGTGGATTTACCACATTTGAAGAAAAGGCCACAGACGTTCTGTATGGACGCTGACTTTCACCTGTCTCTTTTCGGCTTTCATACAATAAGCTGCTAGCTGCCGGGTCAGTAAACAGTAAATAATAAACACAGGGTGTATGGTAGCTAGAGACTGAGCCAAGATTTCAAATGAGCTAAGAGCTGTATGAGTTTTCTTTATTTTATCAGTCTTGTGTATCCTACATTGGACTAACAGCCTAAACTACTTCTGATTTCTTAAAGATCTTAATAATAGCTACATAGACCACCAAATCTACCGTAAGTCCTTCAAGTGATGAAACAGGTGTATTCTGTAGAAGAAATCCCTCATTTGTGGTGGTGGTGGGGTGTGTTTGTTATGCTCTGTGTTAATGCTTGGTCATCTTCTTCACTGTCTTTCAATAAAAACTTGATCACAAAAAAAAAATTCCCTCCTTTAATTATTTTGGTAAACCAAGATAGTATGGACCAACTGTCACCTATTATTAGCTGAATTCACTTGATGTGCGGGGATATAAAATTCAGAGATTATTAATAGTCAAGGGCAAGTTTAGTCATCTGAAATTTGTCAGTTTACTGAATTCCAGTCTGGTCACAAATTCAGCTCCATATACAGTCCTTATCTGGCTGTGACTATAAATTTATGAATGTGGTTAAAACGCGTCTTAATTCAGCTTTGCACTCGAGTGGCTCGACAGCTGGTGCACGAGGGCCCCTCTTACTGGCCATGTTTGCCTTTGCGCACCCGCACGCTTGCGATACAATTCCCGCCATTCCCCCTCAGTGATGGATTTAGCGATAATTTGCATAGTGCTGACATGCTCCACGTGTACGTGATTCACGTGGATGACGGGACCGGGCGATGAGCCGACAGGTGGTGTTTGTGTTTCTGCCTCAGCTGTCACGTGTTCCTGTCTGACCTTACACACTGATGTGGCCGGGCTGCCCACAGGAACTCTCAGCAGACTGTGAAATCCACCATAATCACTTTATTTTTGCTTATGATAGTAGATAAGTATTTCTTTATTCCTTTTCCCTTGTCTTTGGTGTTGACCCCTTCCATGCCTGTAGTTGCATTTCCAGGAAATGGTAAACCCCACCTACCACCCTCTCATCACTCCATGCCCAACCCACCACCCTCTCATCACTCCATGCCCCACCCACAGCCTACTCATCACTCCATGCCCCACCCACCACCCTCTCATCACTCCATGCCCCACCCACAGCCTACTCATCACTCTATGCCCCGCCCACGACCCTCTCATCACTCCATGCCCCACCCACAGCCTATTCATCACTCCATGCCCCACCCACCACCCTCTCATCACTCCATGCCCCACCCACAGCCTACTCATCACTCTATGCCCC
>JAACJT020000095.1:387912-401143 GCA_009936485.2 Gymnarchus niloticus | reverse complement strand
TACCTCTTATGTAATCCGTGGCGGGAGCGGCGGGGGGGTTTGGTCGCTGTTTGGGGGGGTGGGGGGGGGGGGGGGGGGGGGGGGGGGGGGGGGGGGGGGGATGCAGGCTGGGACCTGTTGTTCTGTTTGGAGGGCACATGTTAATAAGACAACTCTCATCTAAGAGGGCCAGTAGGGGGTCCAGCACTATTAACAAGCCCCCCCGGCTACCCCCTAAAACCACACTTGTTTATACCCACCTATATGTTTTGCATTGCAATTCAATTATTGCTAAAATATTATTAAAGTATTGTAATTAAAGGTAAGTACTATACTAAATGCTTAATTCCTTTTATTTTGTGACATAATATATACAAGAAAATATAAAGTCATAGGCACAAATGATTCTATACAGGCATTTAAACAAACCAAAGATTTCCAGCTTAAAAAGGTCAACAACCTAACGACAGACAGAGATGTCTGACACCCTGGCCTTGAGCCCTTCCGTTTCACATCTACATGTATAAAACATGATATCCATAGTGTTTTCAGTTACTTTTGTTTTGAAATGCTTGTATAAAACAAATCCTCTGTATACATCCTGTGCATTTCCCGATAACACGTTGCTCTTAAATCTTGAAATTGTATTGCTTGTGTGTACACCGGCAATACAAAATTTTAACATTGGAAAAAAATTTGAGCAAGACCTTATGTACCTTTAGAAATTTCCCCTTAAATGTAGGCCACATTAAATATACACGTGTAATCCATACTCTTTCAAATAATCATACGAGTAACTTCAGCCTAAGCTTGTTAATGTACATTTCCAAAAAGTAATAACAGAAACGAAAATCGTGAAACGAGACAAAATGTATGACATGTAAAACAGTTTACGGAATGCAGGGCATTTCAATCAATGGAAGTATTTTGTAGCAAAATGTATTCTACATTTTTACATTTTGTAAACACTGAGAATGAAACACAACCGATGACACATTTTGTCATGTGCGTCCTGTCTAGAGTCTAGGTTGGGTCACTCCGATATTTTGTAAGTGTCCAGTTTACTGGCACAGAGGTCTTTCAGACACTGAATATGGTTCGAAGTTTTAAGCTTTCTGAAGATATATTTATGTAACACATGCAGAGAAATGTAGGAGACTGCATGACTACAGCGGTGTGAAACCGATATCCACCGCCAACATTAAGGCTACTGAAGTAAACTTTCCCTTTTGTCATCGACTTGTTTTGCCTCTCAGATATCTGACAGTTATTTCCATGTCGAAATTAACGTGCACGTAGAAACGGTTTTCGGAATTCCCCGTTCGGTGTACTCTGTATGTGACATTCCATATGTATGTACAGAGCAGGGCACGCCCAGAAACATGCAGGGAAATAGGGTGTTTATAAATAAATATATGAGGTGAAACCTATCGGTGTCACATTACATGTTTTTCAGGACCTGCTGTACCATCAGTAAGGCTCACAGTCAATACATGCACTGTCTGGGCAGTAGAGAGGCCGTTTCTGATCTATAAGTGTACACGTATACAAATGGCATCAACTACAAGTAAAATCTTCCCAACTGCTGCAATGAACCGAAAAACAAATGAAGTGAATCAATAGGGATTCACTGATAATGTACCACCTCATGTAATCTCCTTGCCGGTCTCCCATACTCCTCCTTGATACACTGCACCAGAGGCAAAGTAAATCTGTCTTTTTACTCCGATCGGTGGAAGGTTAATAGAATTTTCTCGGTTTGAAAACACAAAATAATAAGGTCACTGAAAAATCATTCTTAAGCTTAATGTGCTTTTCAGCGCTTTCAGCTACTCGACATTCGGTATATTAAAAGTATTGCTTCAATATAGCATTACTCTTTGGAAATGGATTCTGACATACTCAAAAACACTACTGTTTTAAGCTTGTTTAATGATTATCTTGTCGATTTAATCAAAGCATGTTCTTATATCTGCGTGCAGTTTAAAAATGTAGTTTTTATTGACAGGTGATTTCCAGTGTTGGATGCAGAACTCATGCACATTAAAGACTTCATATTTACTGCTGCATTAAATGCTAGCCGCAGAGGTCATTGAGTATTGAAATCTTGCATGAGTAGACTTGAAGTTAGGATCTTCCACTCAGCTGCAGGCTGAAACTTTTGGCTGATTCATAATGTCTTGGTGTCTCGGCGGCCAAAGGGAATGTTATTTACGTATGCGATCTCCTGTCACGTTTTCGTGATTAAATCCTTAGTTTCTCGGTATTTGGAGAGATCACCGAGGGTTGTTCGTGTGTTATGACAATAGCATGTCTGCTGGAGTCCACCTCCACTGGCTCACGTGACCGCTAGACGTCTCATCTCCTCACATCACCACGCACTTGCCCTTCAGCTTCTCCGCCCGCTTCTGCTGTTTATTCTTCTTGCCGTCGATCTGGAGGCTGACAGTTCTGCGCTTCTCCAGGTTCAGTAGCTCTTGAAAGAGCTCCTTGACGTTGTGGTTGGTCTTAGCCGATGTCTCCATGAAGGCACACTTCCACTTCCTGGACATGGCCTCACCGTCGCCGGTGTCCACCTCCCGGTTCTGGACCTCATCGCACTTGTTACCCACCAACATGATGGGGATGTTCTCCACGTCGCCCTTGATGTGGCAGACCTGGTCAAAGATGGGCTTGAGCTCCTCCAGGGACTGCCGGCTGGTGATGGAGTAGACCAGGATGAAGGCGTGACCTTTGGAGATGGAGAGGCGCTGCATGGCAGGGAACTGGTGGCTCCCCGTGGTGTCTGTAATCTGCAGGGTGCAAATGCTCTTGTCACAGCTGATTACCTGGCGATAAGTGTCCTCCACGGTAGGGATGTAACTCTCACGGAAGGTCCCCTTGACGAAGCGGAGCACCAGAGAGCTCTTGCCCACCCCCCCAGCTCCAAACACCACCACGCGATAGTCATTGCTCTGCTCCGGCATTCTTCTTCAGAGTACCTGTGAGGAGCACAGCAGAACAAGTCTGTCACAAAACTTAGATTGTAGCTCTGCATTTTCCGCAACCTCAACTTCTTAACCTGTGGGTAAGATATTGTAGAAAAAAGATACATAATCGATATTAAAACAAAAGGCCACAAGAAAAAAGCAATATTCAAATGCAGCACTTAGAGGTATCCGAGGACAGAAATTTACATCTGGGTGTTCAAAGTCTGTTTAGAATTTTCAAAATATTGTCATCCTCCTCTGATCTAGTGAGCGTTCGTAGTTCTTGATCACACTTTAAATCACAAGGGAATCGTTTCTGTGGGCTTCGCTAATGGGCGGAATCGGATGAGAAAACGACCCCCGGGCACCGGGGTAGGCGTGCACGTGCCACAGCCAGTCGGGGCATTAGGGCATTAGGGCATTAGGGCATTAGGTGGAGACCCTCCGAAGCCCGTTACCCGGTCTTCTCATAGCAAATAATCAGAAACTAACAATGCTGTACAGGACACAATAAAGAAATGTTTAGTTAGATGATTAAAGTAAGAACCACGCCTCACTCATACAGTGCTTCCCAGTCGTAAACGTGCGTATCCAGAATTACCGTTCTCCTTCAATCGATTACTTTGCAATTAAATAAAATCATACATCAGGAAACGGATCTTAATGAAAATCAAATAGCACAGCTGTGATTTTGGAAGCCCCCCCACCTATGACAATAAAACCAAGCCGGACCCATTTCGCTTTCCACTAAGGCGCACTTTTTTTTTTTTTTTGTCACGAATACAGTAAAATATAGCCTGAGTTAAGGCTTATTCTGGACAAACGTCTGTTATTGTAAAAGGCACGGACGAGCAGATGATGACGTGGATGCCCAGCATGCTCATCTGTCAAATACCTGGAATGCAAAGTGCTGCGTTTAAAACCACTCACGGTGACGAGTGATGGAAGTTTACACTTCAGATTTCATAGCTCCGGATGAACGAGCAGTGCCTCCAGTGCGCTCCGCAGTCAGCTCTGCAGTGCTTCTGAGCATCACTGCTGTCACAGGGCTATTTAAAGGCGCTCCATCTCCTGATGACGTCATGTGGGATCTCGCTGCCTCTCCGCCCCATCGCGGTCCCCATCATCTATTCCGACTCACACGCTGAGAGATCAACCATCTTCCACATGCCAAGCATCTGTGAATTTATAGCTGGGATCTGTCATACATGTGGCCCCATCCCCCGCCCCCAGTTCCCCTTGCAATACGAAACCGTGTAAACTGATCACTTGGATTCCGTCCTGCACAACTTAGAAGTGGCACCGTGTCACTGCCTGTCTGTGGATCCATTCACCTCTACCTGCCTTCCCAGGTCAGGATTTCGTTTTACTCTAAATGCCGCATCGGTTACCTCTGCTGTGCAAGAGATTACATAATCTCTATGAATAAACTGTACGTCTGTGTTCAAGGTTATTCTAATCCATGGGTGAGCCCTGCAGTGGCAACTTTGGTGTAATCCGAGAAATCCCGAGTCTCTCCTAAAGACCGTTCAGATCTGGATGTCTTGCGTCGTCTCCGGCGTCTCCAGGAGCCAGGTAAGTAGAGATTTAATCCTCCCTTGTCTTTATAATCAGTCAGCTGGAGTAAAGCTGAATTGGACCAGGAAGGTTTGGCAGGTATAAATCACCATGGGAATATTCCTGCCTGAGCCTGGTGCATGCAGCAGGTTGGCATCGGTGACACCGACGTGCGTCCGCATCCCACGACAGATGGTCTGTCGGTGTCATGGTCTGTGATGTCACCTGGGGTCGCAGCTTGAGTCCTCTTCCTCTGGGAGACGCACCGTGGCGGACACTAATGACCAGTCATGTCGCGCTTCATTTCTATCATGGGTCATTTGGTGCGACTTTAAAGCAGGTCGCTTCTTGTCCTGCCAGCGGTGGCGTGTCGCAAATGCTGGGAGGAGAAATGCTTGAAACTTGGAACAAGCTATGTAAATATCCATCCATTGATTGTTCTTTTTTTTTTTCGGTAGCTGCTAATCCAGTCAGAGTCACACTGAGTCAGATCCTCGGTATTAATGGGAGGTGAGCACCGGGATGCACAGGGCAGCAGTTACCCCAGGTCACTGCAGGGGAGGCTACAGGCGTAGACCCGCACAGACAACCACAAATGGCAGCTTGGGGGTGATGGATGTAGAAACCCCGAAGGTGCAGGTGGAAATGAAGGCGGGACTGTGGTTAACATCACCCGGCTGATGGTCTCTGCTCCCCACGGTCAATGTCTAGCTGTGAAAATGGGGGGGGGGGATAAACGGTTCAAGATCATTCAATGAACATTAAGAGCAAGCAGAATAGTTTAAATTCATAGACATCGGGTGAAATTTGAGCAAAAAGACAAGCGTTTTTGTTTAAATGCACAGACAACATTCTTTTAATAACTGAGATGGCTCTTTCCAGATTTTGGTTTCTCATTAGGAAACAACCACCATATGTATATGTGAATAGGTTGCATAAATTACATGCATACATATAATTTGTGACATTAGGGAGTAACATTTCCTGAAACATCTCTGATCCCAAGGTTTGTTAGACTTTCATATATAATTTCTACTAACTACCGTAACTATTAAGACATTTAATAAACGGTTTAATTCAAAATGTTTAAGTGCTTTTTCCAAATGCTACTGATTTACTAACAGCAACGACGTGAACACAACGTGGTCATAAGTATATGGTGGGACAAGTTTAATTCCTTGTGTCAGTGATTGCTTGTATGGCCATTCGTTTCAAATGCAATTTATATGTTTGTAGGATGATTGAGTGCAGTGGCATTAATGCGATCTATTGAAAAATGTTAAACGACGAAGCTGCTTTTTATCGCATACATTTTCGTTTTCGACAGACAGGCGAGAAATTAAGTAATGTGTATCGTGAGAAAGCGTGCCCTCTGCTGGCGGAGTAAAAAAATGCAGCAAAGCCCCGTGCAGAATAACTAAATTGAAATGATATTCCGCCGTGTGAACATGGCATTTATTGTGATTTTCTTATAAGTTTGTTCATCTCCCTGGATGTAACGGGATAAACGGTTATGGAAAATGGATGGATACGCTAAGAGATTTTGCATGTTCAGTGATTAATGTATCCTACTTAAAAGTGAAGAAAAACAGTGATAATGCTAAGAACAGGGCTAACCTTATAGACGATGCATAATGTAGGCTACTTCAAAAATACTTTGGGACCTACAGGTCAGTTGGGTGTGTTTGTGCCCTGCAATGGACTAGCATCCCGCCTAGTGTGTTCACCAGCCTTGTGCCCTTTGCTGCGTGCCTGTGATAGGGTCCAGGCCCCCTCTTAGTGACCCCGACCAGGAAAAGCAGTCAGAAGACAAATTAATAATGAACATCATTATCATCATGTGACAACTTGTAGGAGTTCTTTAACGCGCTTTACAGTTTACTGTGCGTTGCGTCACTCAAACTGCAGGTCATGCAGCTTGAACATCGACAAATTCCTATTCTCAGGAGTTCTGTCACCACGAACCCATAGGAAATGTCAGAGTCTGTTGGACATCTTTAATTCTAAAGTTACCCCAGAAGCAAATTCATGACTACAGTCCTTCTCGAACGAACACACATGAACAATGACAGACTTTCATCCTTGGCCTTGCTATGCTGAGGAATAAGTTATGTACCAGTTATGTCGCAGTCGGTAGAATTGCCTTATGTTTTATTTGCTTTGGTCAAAGCATACATGCCCTGTATACATGTGTGAAATTTAATCTCTCTAGACACACCCATTAATTGAGTATGTGTTTATCAACCCATGAACATCAATGTACTTCAGATAAAAAGAGAAGTTATACTCCAAAAAGCTCAAGGAAGTAACAGTAATGGTGGTAAATGAGGAAGTCCCGTCAGAGTTCCACATAGCACTCTACGTGGACAAAAATAAATTCTCCGTGAGAAGCTGAGGCGTGCAAGTTTTAACTGCAAAGCTCCAAGATAAAAGTTTTATGTTGTTACTTCTCACATACTCAGTGTGGTGTGTTTGAGCGTGGCTCTTGTCTCTCAGCCTTTCCGTTACTTTATAGCGGTATTTGAGCCATCCAAGAGCTTGACCACAACACATCCTGTTCAGCCCTGTAGCTGTTGTGAAAATGTTCTGTGCTGCGTGGGATCCTCAGCCAGAATAGGAGCACTTCTGCAGATCCATACGAGGTATGCATTAATTCATTCACCACAGTTTTCACAGTAAAGCCTGTGAATTAAACATGGTTCACTGAAAGGAGCCACTGTGAGACAGTGCTTGTTAAAATCCGAGGACTTTGATCAAGGTGGGTGGAACGGCCGAGTGTAACCGAAGCCATCAGAAGGGTAGGGAGGATCAT
This sequence comes from Gymnarchus niloticus, assembly GCA_009936485.2. Taxonomy (NCBI): domain Eukaryota; kingdom Metazoa; phylum Chordata; class Actinopteri; order Osteoglossiformes; family Gymnarchidae; genus Gymnarchus; species Gymnarchus niloticus. The sequence continues at coordinate 393,826 of JAACJT020000095.1, read as the reverse complement.
GGGTCATCTTAAATACAAGAAAGTCAAAAACGTTGAAATAAGGTTTATTACAAAATCTTTTTTTAGTAGAAAACGTGTTACTTTATGAGAAGGAACTCCTGATTTCGTATGTATATTGAAGAGGCGTATATATATATATATGGATAATAATAATAATCGTACATTTCAACGTTACATATAAACATATAGCGTAGAGTATTTTACATTTTTTTTCTCGTTTAAATATAATGCCAAACTGCGTATGGTATACTGTAAAGTATAGCCTGAGTATAAGAATTAAAATGAATTTAAAGAATATATTTGTGTTATAACTCTTCTTAGAAAAATTGTAGTATAACCGAGTTATTTAACGTTTACATATGCGGTGTATTACTTCAGCTAATGATGATCGTGATAATATTTATAGCACTGTCATAATTACCGATTAAATTCGATTAAATCAATACAGCAAATTAGGAAATAAAAGGTATGATTTCGGTGGTTTAATTTTGCGATGCTGTTCCTTTAAAATACTCATTAAAAGACCAGCTTAATATGGGACACACACGTTGTCTAAATGATATCACATTTCTCCGGGGATTCTTTATAAATTCAAAATGGTTAAATGAGTCTTTATGTTTGCCACTCTCGTGTCAAGCTGACAGAAACGAAAGTGCTGCTGAACTACTTAATTCAGCCAAGTGTTACTTGGCTGCATTCCCTTCACACCGTGGTGTTTCTGTATGTGATACCCAGAGTTATCAGGACTTTCTGATGCTTTAAGGGTAAGGTATAGTAATGCAAATTTGCGGAATATTAAAATACACATGCATTTATAATTCACTCCTCTATGGCCATTTTGATGATGGTGATCTAGGTTTTAAAAGCTCACACATTCTTCTCTTCAGGATTAATCGACTTTATTATAATTGTGCATGACTTTGATCTCTGACAGAGAGCTTATCCTGCTCACTGTAACCAGAATCCACATAGCGGTATGTGCTATTTGTCATGATTCATAGTTTTTTATTCACTGAAGAATTTATTTTCAGCTCTTAAATTCTGAATGCTTGCATAATTTAGAAAGACACAGAAGTATCAAGTCACTTGAGAATGTTTGTCCATCACACATAGTGTTTATCATGTATGCATTTTATTCAAATAAAGCAAAAAAATTAACCTAAAATTTTACAGTTATAGTCACACGTAATCTGGAAATTTTATCTTTGTCATTACATTACATTTTGAGAATTTGAAAGCTTTTGGTTTGAGAAATATTATTATATATCTACCTTCTCCAGGAACTCACTTTAGTCTTCAGCAAAAACCAAAGGCTTCATTGTACTTAGGCACTCGTGAATGAAGTTCGGTGACAGACGACTTACTAGTAACCCTTCACTTAATCCGAGGTTCTGTCACCACACTATTAGCTCACATTGCAGGAATGAGTTGAGCTGTAAATAAATAAATGAATCTTTTTAAACCCCATATTTACATTTTCTTCCACTGACATTCACTTCCTCCTCAATCATATGCTTTGGAGGTATTATGCAGACATAAACATCATCTTAAAATTAATGTCTTTTGGAGAGATGATGATGCATGTTTTTATACTGTTGTATACAATATTTATACATTTTCTATATTTGTTTATTTATTTTGGCATACGTGGAATTTGCATGGTCTTCCCATGTTGCGTTGGATTTCTGTGGGCACCCGTGGTTCTAAGACATGCAGTTAGGCTAATGGATACGTCTAAATTGCCCATATCATATGAATGTTTATGTACGTGCCGTGATGGACTTCCATCGTGTCCAAGGGTAATGCAGCCTTGTGCCCAGTGCTGCCTGGAGTAGGCTCCAGGCCCCCCATGACCGTAACCAGGATAAGGAATTAGAAGATGGATAGATGATGATGATGAATTCTTTAAAGAAACTATATTATGAATATAGACTACAGTTCTTATATGATACCATTTTCAAGTATAGTTTTTGTTTTTTAGTTGACTCCTTTCATTCGCAGCATAACCAAATTGTCACACAGATGTAATAAGCGTGACGTGCGAGGCAGCTGGACTTTTCCACTGTTTTCTACTCTTCTGGGTGTCGGGATGCTTGTATCCTTGTGACCTCAGTGTGGAAGGGGTTAAGATTTCAAAATACGGGCGAGTAACGTCAAAAGGGAAATGTTGCTTAGGCTAATGTTGTAACCTCCAACATGCTAATCATACAAAATACATTGCTAACAGTAGCTTAATTATTATTATTATTATTATTATACTGATAATATTTTGCAATTTGCTTTAACTCAGAATGTGAGGCAATTTGTTCTCTAGTAGATCTAACAGTCGCTATGAGTAACTATTTTAATAATAAATAAAAATAAATACAAAAATGAATGAAAACCTGATAATATGTACAGCAGCTTACAGATGGATAATATAATTCATTCTTTAATTTTTCTTCAGGATTGCAAGGGGTATATTATAATAGGAATAATTATATTTTGTATATATGAGTGTGCTTTAATCATAAAAGAGTTTGTTGAAGTGAAGTTCCCATAAAAGTCATTTTTACTTTCCCTAAATATTTCAATGCCGTGTATTTTCTGGATTGCACAGGTCGATCGTGTTTTAAAGCAACTTCATAGTAGGTGTGACTATATAACTTTGGGACTGTGTGAACTTTGTTCTTTTTTTTTTAAAATATTTCTAGGCCCGTTTTGTCTCTTTTTCCACTGAATGCTCTGTTTTTCTGGCAATGCTAGTACCTTTTACGGTTTGGTTACCATGACGATGACCTTTCGTTGTCAATCAAATGGCCCGTTTTCATCTTGAATCTTTTGTGGTCAACGTTTTACATATGGCATGCATGCATAAAACAACAGAATGCATATATGTATTTAACTTTCTCTGTTCACTTCTGTCGGCAGTGCACTTTATGAGAGCGTTCAGGGGAAATTTCCTCTGGCAGAGTACAGCTGTAACAAAGATGTTTGCAATTTTTCAACACGGACCTTGTTTCACTCATATGAAAACTCTACGTTATACAAATTAACTTGAAGAATGAGTTACATTTAATCACTGTTTAGTTCATTGTTTGTGATCAGAAAGGCCGCTTTTACAAGGAGATGCGACATAAATTAAAGAGAAAAAATTGAACAAAATAAAAATTATAGAAACTTCACATAGTGTGATCCTCTATGTCTACAGGATATAAGAAGTATATTTAGTTTATTTTAATAATAAACATGTTTTTTTTATATCATGTACAGACTTGAGGTACATGAACCAAAGTGTGCGATCGTGTATCAACGCAACGTCGATCATCTATGTATGTATGAACATTTTTGGGTGTTGCCTGTCAAATCAGGGGGATTTCTGTGAGCTTGCTCTTTGGCTAAAATAAGACCAGCTTGAGCCTCTGCTGTTCTCTGCATGCCAGACTTTGGTTCAGCTGCTGCGCACACTTTGAATACCGTAAACGCACCATTCCAGGCAGGATGGTGTTTTGCATGCAGCTTCCCAGATGTGGTACTGTTCATGATGTATTTGCATTGAGCTGTGTAGCTACTGTGACCTTCAACCTATCAATACCCAATCTACCCAAACTGCTGTGTTTCACTGGATTTATTGACAGTTGAAGGTTTACCAGTGAAAGGCAAAGTGAAGGTAGTATTCCATTTCTTAAAGGGATGGAAAAGGATTAGTTAAAAAGCTTTTCCATAACTTATACTAGTCATTACATGGTTAAGATCTGGGCTGAAAAATGTAGGCCTAATTTTACTGGTGGGACGAGTTGTCCAAGTGAAATTAAGTGGCTAAATTGGCCATCATGCCAAACTGGACCTGTCTTTGACTCGGCCACCAACAATGCAGACTGTGCCTCTCCTGCGTGCCTCAGCTAGTGAAAACAACAACAGATGAGAAGCACTCATCTGTTTCCTGAAACGTCGGATGTTGTCATGGTCAGTCGCGTTCAGACAAGTTTAGGGTGTTCTTCTTGCGAGTTACTGGCTGTCGCGTTTCTCCGCTTTAGGTCACGTCTTCAGTCTTTTCTGTCTGTATTCTGGTATATTAACATACGTTAACATGCATAATAGATATTTAAGGTGCAAAGCATTTATTTTGCAGTTTAGTTAACTAGCATGGATAACGCTGAGAGCTTTTCATTGCACTACTGTCTTGTTCAAATGTTCAGCATAGTGACTTGTGCCTGTAATTTGGAAAAGCTCAGGTTTTAATGTACGTTTTCTTGTTCATTCGTGTTTGATAAATTAAGGTCACACTGTGGACACAGAGCGCTGGCATGCTGGTCACACGTTCTTCTTTGATTGTCCTGTTCTACGTGCAGACTTGCAGCTCCACCGTCGTCTTTCAATGCGCCCCACATGCAGCAGCTCTTCGCCACAAAGCTTCTCCTCTCAAACCCGAAGTGTTAGATTTCCGCAGCTTCAGTCATCTGACCGGCATGAACAGGAGGACCTCGGCCATTTGAATTTAAGAGCCCTATTTGACTTTAATGTTGTACTGTTTTCTAGGCCGCATAATGTCTCTACGTACCCATATTTAAATATATTCAACCTTTGAGTCCAGTTATTCAACATATTAATAAATTATATACAAGGAGATCAATTAAATGATTATAAGGTGTCATATTAAAGTATAAACAAACGAGATGTGGAGGAATCGTTTGTGTACTGTAACTATCGGCTCCTTGTAGTGAACAGAATGTACTTTTGTTTACATAACAGGGTGACGTGTGACTTTATGCATTGTGTGTATATAATATATATATTGTTTACACATAGTAAACAATGGAAGGGTAGGGGCCCGGACCACTGTCTCAGGGAACCAACAGGTATCCTCAACTCTAAACTTCACATCCTGGACTAGCAGTTCTCAGATGTTTGGGACAGTTTTAGTGGTTGTGTGCCTTACTGGAGGGGACAGGCTTAGAACCATCAGTGACTTCAGTGACTAATTTAAGATGTCGCTTAGCACACTTGTGCCCATAACTGCAAAGAGTAAATTAACATCTCATTTGTAAAGAGAAAGTAATTTTTATCCATATCAGTTGATACCCATCTCTTTTTCTTTTTACCAAATTTGTAAAGCATTAGGTTTCCAGGGCAGTTAACGGGTTAATGCCCTGTCAATCATGGCAATTTGTCACTTTACATTTACTGCTCCTTTAAAGGGTATTGTAACGAGTCAAAATACTTGCATCTATGAGAAAAAAATCCAGATGTATTGACATTTAGGAAAGGTTCTCACATGCATTTGCAAAAAAAAAAAAACCTGAAATCTAAAATAGCAAGCAGACAGAAATTTGCTAATATAAATAATGAGATTCATTATGGTTATGAGATTAGATAATCAGCTATACCTTGAAATAATTTACTGATTTTTATCATGAAGTGTCTAACGCACCTCTGCACAAGCAGCAAAATGAAAGTGTTCCACCAAAACGGTGCAGAGCAGCCAAAAGATTTGCAGTTCAGGACCACTCAAATAAACCACGAGTGCCTGCATGCCTGACTCATCTTCAATTACACTTCCCTCCCACTGAAAAAGTCTCAGTAGTTTCACCGTGTGTTTGCAGATCAGATTAAGTACTAGACTTAATTAACTAACTACTAAAAACTAAAAATTACACCCTGAACTTTATTTTACCGTCAAGGCATTTTACGGATTTTGAGGAAATAAGACTGATTTAACTAGGCCTACATTTACACCATAGACTGTTTTACTGTGAAGGGATTTTACGGATTACGAGGAAGTAAGACTGATTGAACTAGGCCTACATTTACACCATAGACTGTTTTACTGTGAAGGGATTTTACGGATTACGAGGAAATAAGACTGATTGAACTAGGCCTACATTTACACCATAGACTGTTTTACTGTGAAGGGATTTTACGGATTACGAGGAAA
>JAACJT020000095.1:349814-373486 GCA_009936485.2 Gymnarchus niloticus | reverse complement strand
CCCGGATAGGGAGGTGAATTAAGATGACGGCAATGAAGTCAGGGTCCCGGATAGGGAGGTGAATTAAGATGACGGCAATGAAGTCAGGGTCCCGGATAGGGAGGTGAATTAAGATGACGGCAGTGAAGTCAGGGTCCCGGATAGGGAGGTGAATTAAGATGACGGCAGTGAAGTCGAGGTCCCGGATAGGGAGGTGAATTAAGATGACGGCAGTGAAGTCGAGGTCCCGGATAGGGAGGTGAATAAGTCAGTCCAGCCAGTGATTTTTAGGCACCAACTGTGGATTTTAAAGGAAACGTTTAGATTTGAGCCTAAAGGAATCTGAGAACAATATACCGACATTATCTTAAATATTTGCTATCATTTGCTTAATAAATGCATTTTAAACATAGTGACTCCATGTGACATGTTAAGATTAGTGAAGCATAAGTGTTCCTGTACGTACTTTAGGGTTGTATATATGTGTATATTATAAATCAAATATGAAGTAACATTGCCTTGAGTTTTCAAAGCCAGTGTGGCCTGGTGGAATTATGAGGCGAAGTCATGTCTTTGATATCAGCAGATGGTAATAGCAGCACTGAGCAATAAGTGATAGGTTCTCATAACAAAGATAGATGAGGCTGGGATTGTAATGACTTCATCAGAACCTGAAGGTAACTGCTATCGTGGAGGATATACGGTACTACTGCATGTCAAGATCTGCCGGTAGTATATATGCGAAGTCAGGCAGGTGATATCAAATTAAAGTTCATTTGCTTCTGTCATTGGTCTTTAATATCTTGATATACTCACTGTATTAAAGGGAAAATGAGTTGGTCAGCATATCCCCAGGCCTTTATCGGCCTCTGAACAGGAAATGTTGTCCAGAGCTGCATTGACTCATTCAGAAATTGGTATTCCTGTAAAGCAGTTCATCCAACTTTATTGAACTGTCAGAGTTACATCTTAAAAGGTAATGGAACAGAAAAAGTCTAATAAGCTTTAGACTATAAAGAGGTGTGCTCCGTCAGGAGAATAACGATTTCCTTTTTTAAAATTGTGGTTTCCAGAAAGGTGCCACAGGTGGGATACTCTCCAGAATCAAATCCTACTCCTTCCCAAAAGCTGGCAGCAAAAAGGTGCACTAATACACACCACGGGTGACAGTGTGGCAGTGGTAGGACTCAGGCATAACTAACCGCCCTGACCAGCTACTCTAGCCTGGTTTGCTACTAACACACCTTTGGAACAGCTGGACTCCTTCTCCCATCTCTGATCTTTTCTTACCTTTATCTGTCCAGAAAAGGGTGAGGAATAGACCTCAGACCAAGAGGGGTGGAAAGTTGAAATATGCCTTATGTTTATTCCAATTGGCTCTGAAAGCTAACGCTCAAAAACTCAGCCCTTAAAAAAAACAGCCCCATAAAAAAAACTCAGCACAATCTCAAAAGTGCCTGTAAAGGTTGTAGTCGTAGTGTGTACACTGTTTGTTTTGTTTTGTTTTTAAGAAACACCAGTGAAATTTGTCAGGGTTAGAGTGTTGGAGTGGAGTGACCAAAGATAAAGGATCTTTTGTTGACACTTCTACACGGTAGAAACGGAGCAAAGGTACGAACGGGTCAGAGTGAATCAGCGTGAAGGAGCTGTTCAGCATGTATAACCAGTAGAAAGGCGTAGAGGTTGACGATGAGGAGCTGCTCTGCAAATGGTACGCTCCGAATGGCCCAGAAGCGATGACAGCAGAAAGCCCACTGCACTTTATTTTGTGCCCGTCTGAGTACAGGAGTAGTGCCAGCGAAAACAAGGCTTGCTAATGCAGAAATTGATATCAAAAAACGAGCGTGCAGAAAGATTCCTCTACGACTTCTCAAGTTGCATGACCTAATTCTCACTCCAGTTTCTGGACGCCGTTTTATCTGAGGGCCGACGGGTACCTAGCCCTTTGCCCTTTACTGTCTTTGAAGATTTATGCCTTGTGTCATCAATCCCTTTTTTCAAATCAAAACTACGTTTTTACCTTTGTTCTTGTCTGGACAGGATCTCACCTTCTTCATGGTTGCCAAGGAAATTAATGAAATGGAAAAATATATACTTGTAAATATATTCATTTTTCTGCCCCAACAAGTGATATTGTTCCAATCCAAAAAAATAATAAGAATTCATGTGCTGAAGTATTTCAAGAATGATCTCTGAAGGAATTTCAGTGGTACCATGAAAGGTGACCAGGGGTCTCATTTATAAAGCTTGTCTATGCACAAAATCACCCCAGAAATGTGAAAAGGCAACTTTCCAAGTAATATTTTGGGATTCATAAAAGAAAGCGTGACGTAAGAACTTGTGTATATTTACAGCAAGTCAGAGGCTTTAGTACGCAACATTTTGGGCAAATTAGGAAAAGACGATCGCCTTCGTAAGGCTAATGAACCCATCCTGCCCCGTGCCGGCCAGAGGAGGATGGGCTTCCCCCATGAGTCTGGTTCCTCCCAAGGTTTCTTCCTCCTGAGGGACTTTTTTCCTTACCACTGTTGCCTTTGGCTGACACTCTGGGGACCCTGAGCCCGGGACTATGTAAAGAGCTTTGTGACAAAGCTCGTTGTTAAAGGCGCTATATAAATAAAATTTAACTGAATTAAATCTCTCTACGAATGCCAACAATTCATATCACCAAGTCGCGTTTTGACATGAAAAACGGTTAAATGGGATCTATTAATTTCCCCTTTATGTTTGCCAGCCAAAGAGTAACGACTGAACTGTGTGATGCGATGTCGATCGTCATAAAATGAACAATTCTCTTTTCCATTGGCGGTGGTTGTGGGACTTGCATAAATAAATGGGAAATCCCACTTAACGTTTTTTTAGACTTACTGTTTTTCATGTCAAAACGCACATCGGTGATACAAATTGTTGGCATGCGTGCAATCGTTTAGCTGGGTCACCTTCCTTTATAAATCCCAAATGCCTGGAAAGTTGCACGTACAGTACATTTTGGGTGTCTATTAGGGCACACGTGAGCTTTATAAACAAGACACCAGGATAGCGTGTCCTGAGGCTTACAGAACGTGTGTGTGCTTTTGTGTCACGTTCAGTTAATACTTACAGGTCCTACAGCTGCTGTTTGGTCTGAATGGAGCACAATTTGTCATTCAGTGTAAACTCCAATGTTGTTTCTTTTTTTTTTTTTTGTATATATTTTTCCCTAAATAGATCGCTGTCCATCCAGGCTCTAAGACCACCGATAACCTCAACACCTATGTGCAGAAAACCATAGGTTTGTCATATTCCAAGATTCTTTTTTGTTGTCAGTAAAAATGTCATTTCTACTCATCCCTTCTTGAGAATTTTCCCTCTCTCCTCTTTTGTATTTTAGTCTTGATTTATTTTACCTTTTTCATCCAAACCGTAAAGTTGCATCATTTATTAATTCCTGTTTTTCCACCATTTTTTAATTTTTATTATTCATTTTATTTATTCATTTATTTTTATCCCCTCGGGATGGTCTGAGCCAAGCCTCCCCCCCCAGGAGCAGCAGTGGAACACCCTGCCTCTCCTCCCTAAACGCCCTTGTCTTCCAGGAACAGACGCTTTGCCCATGGACACCGAGGTGTACGAGAGTCCATACGCAGACCCCGATGAGCTGAGAACGTCGACCATCAGCCGGTCGCAGCTGACACTCGAGGACGGGGAGTTGGGCTCGGGAAACTTTGGCACGGTCCTGAGAGGCATCTACAAAATGCAGAAGTATGCAGCCGCCACGGGGGACATGTAGTACAGCAGACCGTTAAGGGACCCACCCTCATGTTATGTTGAGGTCCCTTCTCTCAGTCAGTATGAAATTCCGTGGTGTTTATATTAACGAGTTCCCCAGAATGTTGCCCTTCTGTATACCCACACGTAACTACTGTCTGCCATGATAAATTCATTATGGTTCCTTGTTTACTTGTTTAGTTCACCCATACCAACTTGATCTGTTATCCAGTTTACCCTGGGCTTGTCTGATATGGTTCCTGTGTATTGAAGAGGTTAGAGCAGGAGAAGAACCCTCCCCCAAAAAATACAAAAACCATATGCTCAGTTTGGCTTCTTAGGAAAAGAATAAAAATATTCTCCAGATACTAAACATATCTCATAAATCAGCCTACCTTTCTGACATACTGACTTTCCAGGCATTGAATCTTTTGACAAATGTTACTGTCACCGGAGTAAAACCGTGTTAGACTGTGAAAGCCAGTATGTTGTTGGTTCAAGTCCCAAAAGGGAGTTGGTCTGAACGATGTTCTCAATTTGTTGCAGCACAGCATACAGATTCATAAATCATTTGAATCTGAATCATCTTTAGATAAAAGCATCCATTAGGCAGTGACGTCTTGTTTTAGCTCGCACGGCGTGTTCCTGAGAATGGATGTATGTGGGGGAAATTAACCGGCACCTCGCAGGTCGGAGAAGACCGTGGCGGTGAAGATCCTGAAGAACGACGAGAACAACCCAGCCGTGCGAGAGGAGATGCTGCGGGAGGCCAGCGTGATGCAGCAGCTAGACAACCCCTACATCGTCCGCATGATTGGCATCTGTGAAGCCGAGAATCTGATGCTCGTCATGGAGCTGGCCAACCTGGGGCCCCTCAACAAGTTCCTGCCCAAGAACAGGTGTGCTGCCCCAGAACCTGACAGAGGCGGCTTCTTGGAGGACTTGCCGTGTCTGCTGAGAATGTGACCTATTCTTATATGCTCCGGGTTAATGGCAAGATTTTACGCCCAGCCACATGTGCTCTGGAACCTCTCGTATGAGCTCTACCATCTCAAAATTCACACCGACGATGCTTTTGTCCATTTCATAACTTTGAAATGGATACAAATCTAAATGAGAAGATTTCTGTAAAATTGGAAGTGTGACAAGTCTTGCTGATGTAATTAACTTGTACTTTGCACCAGTACCCCAAAAAAACGTCATTGGAGCTCCCTCCAGTGGACACTGTGAGCTCCTGCACCTTATGATTTACAAATTAAGCATTGTTTAATAAATGGATAAGCGGTTAATATCAGTTAAAGCGAGTATTTAAATTAAAACATTTAAGTATTTAGGGAAGGCTGCGAGGAATGCATTACACCACTCCTATTATAGGCAAATCTCTTTCACGGGTCAAGCTGACATGAACATATAATCCCAACAAGACCTTTATATATCAGAATATATCTGGACAAAGGGGCAGGTAATAATGAAAAACAATTACACTGAATATCATTAAAATAAAAGCCATAAAAATCACAGAGAATGACAAGATCACTTTTGAATAATTATTAAAAACGAAAAGCTCTGATGTCTGTAAAACCTGATTTTTAATGGCAGCCCCTTATCCTTGTAGACATATCTGTGTGAAGAACATCACAGAGCTGGTACACCAGGTCTCCATGGGCATGAAGTACCTGGAGGAGCACAACTTTGTCCACAGAGATCTTGCAGCCAGGAATGTCTTGCTAGTCACCCAGCACTATGCTAAGATCAGCGACTTCGGCCTGTCCAAAGCGCTAGCAGATGAAGATAATTACTACAAGGTATGGGGATTCGCCGTGAGAGACGTGACGAAGTGGGCGGCAGAGGAGCGTTCTGACCGTACGTGACAGTTAAGCGAAGCTGGTGGCAACATCTGCATCTGTTAGTGCATGATCTGGAATGTCCGCATCTTACCCTGTAGCTCAGGGGATACTGCTGCGATCACACGACCGCAGGGTTATGGGTTCGAGTTTCACACCCCGCCTGTCATGTGGTGATCTCACATTCTCCCTGTACCCTGGGTGTCCCTGGCCTTGTGCACCATGCTTTGGGAGTAGGCTGCGGGACTATTGTGGGATATGAAATGATGAGACGTTCTGCTTCTCTCCTGTAGGCAAAAACACACGGGAAGTGGCCGGTCAAATGGTACGCCCCAGAGTGCATTAACTACTACAAGTTCTCCAGCAAGAGTGACGTGTGGAGCTTCGGAGTTCTGATGTGGGAGGCTTTCTCTTACGGGCAAAAACCATACAAGGTAACACAGGCTCAGATGTGCAGCAGTCAGCATGGGACAGCAGATCACTGAGGGAAAGATAGCTTGGCCATCTGCAGTGTATATGTCTAAAATCTACAATCAGCTTTGTCTTCAGTACTTTAGAATTATTTAAGCCAATTTAATGGCTGAGCGATTTATTAGCTGATTATTATTTATTTTTTTTCTTGTAGTAGGGGAAGTAATTTTATTAAATTGTTAGTTAACGGTTATCCGATCTTGGGATATGACAGAAAGAGTGAAAAGAGGATGGGTGAAAACTGATCTTTCTAAATAGCCGGGTGAGCAAATTCACCCGGTCTGTGTTGCGTTATCATTCGCTGTTGTCAGCCTGAGACCCTGCTGCTCCCCTCTCCAGGGCATGAAAGGCAACGAGGTTTTGCAGATGATCGAGACCGGCGAGCGCATGGCTGCCCCGCCCAACTGCCCCCCAGAGGTGTATGAGCTCATGAAGACCTGCTGGACCTATAAGTGAGTAGTGGGCTGTCTCCCTGCCCGGGACTGCAGACCTGGCTCTTCAGCAGAACCCGTGACCTCACGTTAAGTCGCTTTAAAACGTTCACGTCGCAGTCAAGAATGGACTGCACAGTTAACCATGATATCATCAGTCTTTAGTTAAACTAAAGATATTCTTTGGGGTTCTGTGAGTTATGTAACATTTTATAAATTTTTCCAAACCTCATTTCATGGGTTGATGGACGGTTAATTCAAAACAAAGAACCGCGTACCAAGTACTTGTATACAAAAGCCAGTTTAGAGCTGATGGAATTTTTTTATGAACGTTTATTAAAGAATGAGACAATCTTTATATTAAATGAAACGTTCAAATCTCCTGCTGTCGTTCTGAAAACTAGAAAATTGCCCGAGAAGTGTAGGTACCACAGAAAAGTCATATAATCCTTATTCACACACCATATAATTACACCCATCTAGCCGTAAGCCTCCTTTTGAGCCACACTGCATGTCAAACTTCCTGCGCCAAGACTGTGTTAAACCATAAACAACCGTACTCCGATGTCTTAGCCATACACGCTGCTTATTTTCTTGGCTTACCTTAATCTGTGGCTTCTGCTCTTTTCCAGACCGGAGGAGAGACCGGGGTTTAACACCGTCGAACTCCGACTGAGGAATTACTACTATGAGATCTCACAAATCTAATATAATCCAGGACACACACATTGTCCCACCAGTATGTTTTAACATCGCTTGAAGGATTGGATGAAATGATATTAGTTTTATATATGCATCTTTTCAAAATAACCGATGCTCATGGCAGACTTTATAAAGAGATCCGATATGCTCTGATTGCAGCACAAGTAATATGCGACCTAAATATAAAGCGATTTTTTTAAACTTTATCATCCATTACGTCTGTTGCCGCGTGATAAAATGAGCAAGCACAATATTGACCACAATTCATGATTTCATTCGGTTAAATGTTCCTCAGTTTATCGATTCTTGTAAGTTTTGTAATGGCAGATGGCAATAGCTAGTTTGAAATATATTTGTACTTATAATTTCCTGTTAATAAATATATAAATCCTGATGCTCCGTTAGTTTTGGGTTTTACCGGCATTTCACAAGCTGCAGAATTAACTCTGATTCAATTGCACGTTCATCAGGCTGACTGACATAAAAAACTCCAATACTCAGAGTCACAGTGTGTTTTATTCCCCTCAACGCGCTTTATAAATTTTTGTTTCGTATTGGTTTTGCAATTAAATCTATTTGATCATTTTAGCATTCAAAAAATCAGTTCCCTACTTGAATTGTCTTGGCATAGTCCATACTGATTACAAACAGCAGATCTCTAGAACCAGTTAGACAAAAAAATGAAGACCACTCGCGCTTTTGAATACAAAACTTTTTTCACTGATTTGATGTCAATTTTTTGTTTTCTTTAATTTTTCTGGTCATTATGACAAATACGATAAAAATCCGATTTATCATCAGTCTATCAAGTTGACAAACAGAACTTGTGTTTATTGAAATGCATGGCAAATTTTTTTCTTTGGAAAACCTTGGCCAGATTTTCACAATTTTTGAGTTCTTGGCGGAATATTTAGCTAAAATGTTTGTGAAGTGAATTGGGTTCCTAGTGTATGCACTAAACAAATTAGACTGAACTGGAAAATAAGTCAATTCTCTGTGTTTACAATAGGGGGCAGTCAAACCATGCAGACACGCGGTGGTCTATACTTTGGTACAGCGAATAACGCTATAGAAATGCAAATCAAAGTGCTACGGTGCTACGTTGGTATCCATGCATGTATATACGGTTTAAAAATGACAATTATACCATACATAACCAAATGGCATGTGTTTTTCCCATAAAAAGGCACAGTGAGGCATCATTACTGAAACCAATAATACATAATCAATAGACTAGCTAGACAATGAAGGTATTCACTTGGGATTACTCTCAACTAACTTGCCTTTCATTTACCAACCATTGTCTCCAGGTGATGATGTGGTAATAGAAAATGAACTCAGTTAAAATACACAAAGGAGACTGATCTCAAAGTCTTAGCCACTCATTATACAATACTGTTGTAACTGAAATGCATAGCTATAGAATCAATCAATCAATCATCCATCCATCCATCGTCCCCTAACCAGGTGCAGGGGTGGGTTTGTGTTCAAACTCCCACAAACGGTACACACTTTGCGGACAGTACTACACAAAGGTGGCCTTGCATACATACGTCGCTCCACTGTGTACCATTGCTGACCAATGTGAATCCAACAGATCCATCCCAACCGGACGTTCAACATGTTCATCTTGATAAAGTCTGGTTCCACAGGCACCCTAATCAAGTTCACCAAATGCTAAAAAAAAAAAAAAAAAAAAGTCGTGTTCACGTAAACCCTGTCAACACATCATCTGCAGGTAGTACTGGACAAGAATGTCCAGCAGAGGTTTGCTTCTGAACGGGTGATCAAATTCAGGACGCGTTATCTCGTGGGCATTCTCCTCAGGATCACTACAAAGGCAGGAAGGTTGATGTGAGGTGCAGTGATTAGCTTGACCATACATCTGTAGTCCTCAGAGCAAGACTGAAGATCAAAGATGGACCATTTAAAGAGGAACTATTAAAAAACAGTACCTAAACTAATCCAACATTAAATACAGACTTTTAACATTTTGACAATCAAAATCTGCGTAATATATTCAATACCTGAGTCCCTATTATAATAATCATCCATCCATCCATGCTTCCATCCATCCTCCAGTCTCTTATCCAACAGAGGGTGGCAGAATATTTTAAGCATAATAAGCATAATAAGCGGTTAGATGGATGAACGGATAGATGAATGAATAACCATCATCATGAGTCGTAAGGCTAGCATATTATTAGTGGAAGCAGTATGACTAATTTGTATGCTTTAGCATTTCCTATCCCAACATCTACATGAACCATCGAGTACAGAATAAGGCGGCCGAGATCCCCGGTGCTCTCAGTGCTCTGTACTCTGCCAGATCACATCCGCTCCGTCTCAGCAGGAGCTCAGGCCTCTGGCCATTAAATAAACCACTGAGTTGTGCTCAGTAAAAGAACGGGGGGGTGAGGCAGAGAAAGACACGTGCGGGACAGAACCACAACCGGTTTCCGGCTGTGGTATCTCCCGGAAGCAGGCCCGTCCATGCAGGTGCTCCCTCAGCCGCGGCTGGCCTGTCGTATTTCACGGCGGGTCGAGCAATCAATTATGGAGTTACGAGATGCACGCATGCCCGTATACTGTGGCTGAGACCTCGCCTCCCTTATCGCCTTGATTACTCAAGCTGGATGTGGAGACCACATGGTCAGGAGAAGCTACCATGGTCCAAGATTGGTCAGATAGGTTATGTCTCATTACATCAGCGACATCCCCACGTTGGGTAACGTGACATTTCTGTAGGCCGCGACAAGATCAAGCAGATTGGGCCTTTGTTTTGATTTGTCATCGAAAGAAGGTGCACTTGACAAAGGCTCACGTTTGGCACCTCTGCACAATGCCTGTGTTTGATGGACGAATACAGGGAGGAGGTTTTTTCCTACCAACTATGACTGACCTGTTGGTCTCTGAGCTCATCGCTAATTTAAAGAAACCTTTGTGCAGTAGCTGAATTGATGGAGACAATGACAGAAAAATCATTTGCCACATTTCATTTACAAAGAATGTGTGAAACTTCACCTAGAAATAGCTGTCATTCTGGTCTCACGTATTACAGATGTTTTGGCTAAAACCAGAGAAGACTTGCTATCATAAAATCACAGTCTAATTTTCAATGCACATGCATGCAGAAATCAGCTCTATCGCGGTCAGTGAGAACCAAAACCTGGCATGAGCTACCAGTAAACATACGCCATATTTAGGCCAACAGGCAACCGTGCCTTAAGTGCGACTGCTGGAAAGTCAGACTGGCAAATTAGCAGATTCGTTTATGATACTAAAGAAGATCTGCTCTTTTCTTCTTCTTACTGGGGTTTAGTGTCTGTGTAGTTCCTTAATTGTGCTTAATTTGGTCCATTGGTCCACATTAAAGTGAAAAATAATATAAAATATATAGTGGGGTCAAAAAGGATAAGATTTTTAAATTGCTAAACTGTAACTAAACTGCATCGTAGCATTCTGCTGCGACTGAAATCTACAACTCATTCAGAAACATCACATAACCTTGTAACATGTAGTCTTTTTAAAGAATCGGAATAAGAAGTTCCCTCTTGATCAACATTAACATTATTTGGCTGAAAGAGGGGTGGGGGATATAGAGTCAAATCCGTTATGCTGGTTAAACTGCAAACGATCGTTTTGAAGAAAAATCGCACCATCGAAACATCTGCTTTACTGGATGTTGACCACAATTCACTTAGGATGTCTCCACAAGCCTGACCAAAGGAAGAATCGGCACGTTCGACAGGTTAGAGGGGAGCCTGTCTCTTTACGCAACCTCTCTTGTGGTGGGATCACCTCGGCTTGGTATCTGGGACATCTGCCGGAAGCAAGCCACCCACAGTAGGATCTGTAGCCATTTCAGAGGCCCCGCTGTGCTCTGGGCTGAAGCCACAGGGGCCGACCTGCATCTTGCCTCTGGTCAGGGCCTGACAGCCTGCATGGAGGTGATACGACCGCAGGGGGTTGGCTGCAGGGAGGTGCCGTGTGAGAAGGTTGCGCTAACTGGTAAACCGAGTCCTATTTCTGTAGGCTGCAGGGCCACTTACTCGCCCTGTGGTAGACAAGGACTCCTGGACACTGCCACCTGTTACTCCCGGTTCGAGGATATTTTTGTTCTGCTGGGCTTTTTGTTTTGTTTTTTTTTCTTCCTCCACTTGCACCTCAGTCAGTTCAACTGTCATTTTCTCTTGCTAGTTTCTTTACAGCAAACAGTGGAAATTAATTTGAATACAGATTGCATTCGTCCTGCACCTGAACACCAACTGTAGAAATACACACTTTAAAAATCAAGATGCTCCTCAAGGTCAAGTTTGTTTAAGGTTAAAAGAACTGTGGTACGAATAACAAGGCCACCGAGAGATTAATACACCCTGCTTCATACTCACGTTTTTATAACTACACTTAAGATAATTTCAGATTTTGAGCAAACGTTTTTTTTTTTTTTTTTTTAAAATCAGTGCACATCTTGAGTCACCTTATGTTAAGGAAAGGATAATTAGAACTCTGACTCTCTCTGACAAAACTGTAGTGTTGCATTGACCTATCCATGATTCAGTTTCCTACTCAAGCATGCGGTCCTGAAGCCAGCTTCACAGAAACTGTCCATTATATAAACCATGGCTTAATGTGATAATTATTCCAGTTTAACTAGTTTAGCCTTGTTCCTCGGTACTCTGTGGTGCAAACAGAGCTTTTCACCCTGCAGCCTGCAAGGGCTGAGGATGACTGCTGTGTCGTCTAAGACTAGGGCCCATGGTAACGTAAATACGGAGCGAGGCATCAGTGTCAGCTAGGTCAAGGATGAGGCTGACAGCACACATCACCCTTCTAGACCATTTTGTAAACGCAGAGGCTTATTTGTGTTATTTCATACCAGTTTGTTTACTGGTCTAAAGGTTTAATTGTCAGAAAGCTCAGATTTAGCTTTTTTATATTTTAAAAAACAGGTTTATGTATTGTACACAAAAGAATAACGAAGTCTACATCAGCAGAATGCCAGTATTTCTAGAGACCTGGTCCTTACATTAGACAGCCAGCCCTCTCTGGGGTTAGCAGACCACAGGGGGGTGATTACAATGTGCCAGCCGCCATGTTAAATAACTTTGCAGCACACGGAGTAAATGGATGTGGTTCGACGTTTAATTTATTGTGCAGTGGAGTGGTTGCCAGTTCAAACCACCGGAAAGCCAATGGAAAGCATACACTGTCTTCCCTGGGCACCGTGCGGTTGCCATGCGGTCAGCTGCCCCAAGCTACTGTTATGTAGGAGGGATGTTATTGTACCATCTTCAGATGTTCTTCGGGACATGCACTAGGATCCTGCCGGTGCACATTTGGCCACTTTAAAATTTCCTGTAATTCAATCTTCAACATGGTATGGGGTACACGCACTCGACTGTTTTTCTACAGAAGCCATGGCAGTTATAGCCTCTAAGAATTCAAGTCTGTGTGTATTATACTGTAAATTTCCAGGTCTTTATCATAGGTATACAATAATGAATGTCTTATACACGACTTTCAACAATAACTACGTGAATCTTTTACTTTGTGATTTCTCCTACAGGCTGAGCGGGCACTTTCCCCCCTCCGCCAGTATGGAGAACCACAGCCTACAGGTAGCCTCGTCAGAAGTGGTTTTGCAGACGGCGTGGGAGCGTATCGAGCCCCCCGTCGATGCCTTTTCCCGACACTCGGGGGCGCCCGTGTGCCAGAAAAGAACACGTCGTGCCGGCTAGAATACCTGCGTCTGTTTCACGAACGCCGTACGGCGCAGTGCGGCCACGAGTTTCCGTTTCCATTCGGAACACCTTTGTGGAGAAACTGCCTTACGTTTAGTATCAACGCAGCAAGGGCAACGCCTTTACCCACGGCATGTGTGGCACAGACAGTCAGAATTAAAAAAGCTTCAGTTGTGCGTCTCGGCAGGGGCGGCAGATTGACGCACACCTGAGGAACTTGTATGAATTACGTCTGACGTCACCGGCCCGCCTCTGCACCACGGCCTCGTAACTTCGAGTGCACGATGGACATTCCGACACCCTTCTTGCGTAACAGTGAGAAAGTGAGAATGAAAAAGTGCGCAGTGACTAACAAGCAGCGGGAGCTTTGCACGGCTCGTCTGGGAGTGTGGTACACACGTCCACCGATCGACGTCTGCATCGGGGGTGTGACGTCATCCGCCCGTGCGGTGGTGTCGCGCCACAAGGGGGCGTTCTTCATCTGCCCGCAGTAGCTCACCCCGGCCATGTCAACTCGGCCGCTTTGGCTGGCTTCAGGAAAGCGGAACCAGGCAGCAGGGCTGTGGGAATGCAGGAAAGCACACCCTGTTCACAGGGTGCCGAGAAAGCCGGCGGGCCGCCGACCAATCAGGAGCGGCGACGTACCCTGGGCGTCCCGGGTTCAAAGTCAAGGGGGTGGAGCACAACCACAGCCTTATCTAAACAACAACAACAACATCATCATAAATCAGCATCATTGTTTGCTACTGATAGCCGTCCCTTTTACCCAAATAGCCCACAGGCTTATTTAAAAGAGCATCAAATCACTTCAGCATAGGACAATCAGATCTGCCTCTCAGCTGTCTGTCTGTCAGTCATGTGATGCTGCGAGTTTCTCTCAAACTGCTATGATAAACAAATTCGAAATGAGTAATTCAGTAATTGTGAAAGATGTATAAGCATTTTATCATTTCCTCTATTTAGTGAAGGAAATAAGTCACTGATGTCAATACTATTCCCCTGTTTCAAGAGAAATGTTTAAAATGTTTTATGAAAAATGTTTTTATAAAATATTTGCAGCTTTTTATTTTCAACATATGTAGTTTTAAATAAGCTTAAAAAGCCGCACATGTTCGATAGTTTTGTGCAGTGCAGTGCAGACCTTTTCCGTGGACATATAAAGCCTGGGTAACATTCTGAACAAAGTAAAAAAGCCTATTGAGCGAAGACTTCGACTGGCTCCTATTCAAAATATGCTGCAAGGCTTTCAGAGAATTTATGCTGCAGTGTTTTGACAGAAATTTGGATTGACCAAGCAAAGGACTTGCGCCTTTTCCTGAGATATATTGCACAAACAAGCATAAACGCTCCATTTCATTTCCCATTAAAAGCAAACTAAATGATGGCATGTTACCTTCTCCAGATCTCAAGAAAAGCAGGAGAAAACCGATCATATCCTGTCTAGGGATTAAGGGAATGGGTGCAGTAAGTAAGTAAACACACACACACACACACACACACACACACACACACGTCTTTATAACATTGGGGGTACGTTCCATTAATTTCTATTGGCCTAACCCTAATCTAACTATGATAATCCTAACCTTTACCCAGCCCTAACCTTAATCACATGCAACGAAATAAATTACAGGAGTTTTAGTTATTTAGGTTTCTTTGTATTTCATTCACACACTTTTATAAAACTGAGTTTTCCTTAGCTAAATTAACCGGTTTTCATTCCTCCAGGGGACATAATCTCACAGCAACATGATGAAAAACATCTCCCACACCCGCCGCTGAATAATTTAATTCTAGTGGAACACCTAAAAACGAATATTTAAAAAAAAAAAAAAAAAAAAAAAGATTTAACCTCTCATTCAGAAACAAGAAAACTGTCAGAGAAACTTTTTTTTTTTTGAACGGTTTTGCCAACTTACATTGACATCAGCGCATAATAATAATAATAATAATAATCCGTACAAAGAAAAACTGCGTTAAAACAAGGGCATTCGGCATTACTGAGCAGGCTGGCAGCCGTCCAGGGCAATAAGGAAATGAGCTGACTGTGTTATGTATTGGGAATGTGCTGTGCTCTTTGACAAAGCTCTGTTTTCGTGGCCTTGCCAGTCAGTAGAGCGGGAAATCATTTACTGTAATCCGCGGTAATCAGCACACCATTGCACAACGCCAGGATTAAATAAACGCATCTGCTGCTCAGCAGACAACTAACCTCCAAGCTGGTTTTACGTCCACAAAGGAAAGTCGCTTTCATTAGCTGTGCAATGAGAAGTTCTCCAGCAGCAGGCCGTACTGCACCTTATTTCCCTTCAAACCTTTATTAGATAAGTATTACAATATACATGAAAAAAAAAAAAATGATGCCAAGACCGAACGACTAAATATTTCACGGTGTCTTTGGAATCTGAATATAGTTTATACCTGAGAGAAAACTGTAATGTGATAGTATGAAATTGCTAGGCAAGGTTAATCTCAACATGAGCATGCCATTTCTGTAGTAATCTACATAATTTATAACAATAATTAGAATCATTATTCACAACATGCTAATTGACTACACAACAGCTAAAAGCTAGATGGTATCATTCAGCACCTGTAAGACAGATCTATCGTACAAGAGTAGCGTGCATCTGTGTAAAGCTCATTTCTGAATTCAGTCGAGTCCCCCTGTGAACAGTCACCCCCTCCCCCCACCTCCCCAAGTCACGGAGTGGGAGACACAAAGAACACCATCAGCGTTCCTCGAAACGGTCATAAGACCAATCAACCCCCACCTCCCCCTCCAAGATCCATGTAGGTGTGGGGGGTAATCAGGCATGGATTGTGTGTCCCGGCCTGGAACCCAGCCAGGGCATTAGCATTAAATTCCGGCTATATTCGGCACAACGGCCATCTAATATTGGCAGATCACGGTTACCTCAGCAGCCTCACGGCCATTGATGAGCTGCTAAAATTAGGGCAAAGTCAAGCGACCGCCTTGAGACAGCAAACTGGCACAATCAACTGCATCTGTTTCAATCTTTAAAAAGCCCCCAAAACACAGCTGACGACTTCACGCAAGCATAAGTGGCTTCGTCACTTTAATAATCAGGTGTACACAAAAAAAAACGGAGAAAACAGTATATTTTTACTAGTCCCTTTATAGAGCAGGTAGTTACAGGAAAATATGTAACCTAACAGTGAGACACAAACAGTAAGCTTAAATAGACACGCAATCACAAATACAGATTTAAACCCTATCTCATACTGGCCAAAAGAAAAATGTTGCTGATTATCAGTGACAGCTGGTTCAGTGATCATGCCCCGTACATCTGTTACCATTCTGGTAAGCAGCTTCAGCAGTCTGATACAGAAAGGAAAGATCCAGTAATAAAAATGCAAGTCGAAGGAGCAGCTGACACATGGCAGCAGAAACCAGGAGAGACTATGAGTCCACAGGTCAGCGTCGGGACCACCACTCACCAGATCCTGAAACTTCAGTTTCCTATGGCACTCCAAGCTACAGATGGCCTGACTGGACCACACGCTTCCGGTCCTGTGTCAGACCAGGTTGTCTGTAGCAAGCTTGGATCCTGCTGGGATGACGCACAGTATGGACCTGCCAAAAGTGCGGCCGTGTTCACACCCCACGAGTCGCAGGGTCGCTGACTGAAACGCAGGCGCCACACCAAGGAGGCCGCTTAGTGTGGTAACTGCATCCATTTTTGCCAAGTAGCAAGGGCTTGAAGTCTCCTACCTTCTGTCTGTGCAAATGCTGGGTCACAATGGTCAGAATTTGCACAAACTATATCCTTGTTCTGCAGAACTAGTAAAGGACACTTAACTTGCAGATCGATATTTAAATGCAGTTAAGTAAATCAGCTGGGTGCTCTTATTCACAGAACTGGCTTAACAGCTGGTGATCGAATTTGCAAGGATGGGCTACATGTAACACAGTTCAAATCTGCAGAAGTACTGAGCTGCCCGAGCTGTGTAACACAGACCCACTTCAGCTGGGGAGTCCTCACTAAGCAACTTGGTGTTGAACTTCCACCTGGGAGTCGGATTCAGGGCTGCGTGAACCACCGTGGAAGTAAGGGGTGCTCAGACAGAGCCTTATCAGCACATCGATAATGTGGCAGAAGGTGAGACAGGAAGGCAACATGGACGCAGTGGTACGAAGTTATAAGTTGTTGGGATGAAAGGGTTAAGGATGTACTGCTTGGATAGAGACAGACCTTAGGTAAGAAATCAAAGAAAATTTAAAAAACATCTTGTCATGCTACTTTGATAGAGTAATAAATATGTCCTTCAAAAAATCCTTTTCATGGTACAGAGATTACTACAACTCATTGCATATGTTAATTTGTTTTCCAAATCAAAAGGCAATTTGTATGGGGGAAAGAAACAGCGCCTTAATGACTTTGTGTTAAAAGATATTCTCATCGCCAAGCTTCCCCTTGGCAACAGCGGAAGGTCAGGGCAAACAAAAGATACCGTGAATAGACGAGCACGATTACTCTTTTAATTAGGGTTTCATTACTGTACTTAGAAGATGGTTGTCATGGCAACATCAAAACCAGCATCAGACCTCATAAGGGATGTCTTTAGCAGTGTGGAGCATTGGTCAGGACCGCATCATTCATTCTTAAAAGTCCCTGACACGTTCAAATGCACTTATGTGCATTAAGAGGATTGGCAGGTCAGTGTTTTTTAAGCACACATCATTCGGAGACCTGCAACAAAAGGGTGAGGCACCCTCTGCGTCACTCTGGTTATTGCCACAAGTGCCACCTCTTCACCCATCCCACTGTTGCTGAGCAACCCCTCTTAACGCACACTAATTCTGATGTTGACAGACGGTAACATTTCTGGGCTGGGACGAGAGATCAGATCTGTTCCCCAAAAGCCATGTTCCTCAAAAGGTACCTTGTTTACGCTCTGTAGAATACTCAATATTTAAGCCTAATGTTAAACATTAATGACTATTTAAACAGGATTAAGCTGTCAGCAAAAAGGAAAGAATTTCTGCATCAGTCAAAGTTAATTTATAAGCAGATGGAGTTGGAAACTGAACGTTTTTTTAGTAAATGCTGTTTAGGTTGACATTTTCTTATTAAGAAACAGAAATTGCTTACTGAAGTTTGAACCTCTTTTCAAAGAGGCTTTACAATAAAACCACAAAAGCCAGATGTGCGGCCAGAAACACGGCTTACGGGACATTCATCTGAAGTGATTTCCGATTTTTCAAAAATGATACGCTCCTGAAGTTTTTCCTTCCTGAGACAAAGAAAGAATTTAAAAAAAATAAATAAAAAATGCTGAATCACAGGGCAATAAGCTCACTTTGACATGATGGCAAATTGAGAGGGAAAGCGAGCTCAAAGCCTGTATATAAGTTCACCCTCTCGCTCTCTCTGGCAGCCAAAAGCATCTCAGCCGGCAGTCAGCGTCACCCTTTTACCGATGCTGTGTCTGTGACCTGCGAGTCTCTCTGACAGTGCACTTTAGAAAATAAGTAAATAAAAATACATAAGCTCCATCTCGAAGCGGCAGCTCCATGGAAAACAGACTCCAGACCATCTCTCTTGCCTGAAGATGACAAAGCCGGAGCAGGTGACTGCTTTTCAGATGCCAACAAGCTCCTTAGATTTCAAGGGTGATTTATTTATTTATTTTTAAGCTTTCCGGAAAATCACGTGGCTCACGTTACTCAACCGTACGGAAAAGCTGACTGCACCCCCCCCCCCCGCCCCGTTCCCGAGCTTGCTTGAGCTGATGGCACACTTTGAGAAGGGAGTGTGGAGCGGGTCCTATTTTTAGTCTCCTCGGCAGGCCCGGAATAACTCACATGTGAAGCGAGAACAGCTGCGGGGGGGGGGGATATAGGGGTTTTGGAACAGGGCGGGGCTGTAAGGCCGGGTCTGACCAGACCACACGACCTCCAGAACAGCAGCTGCCAGACTCCCGTCCAGCCCAGTGTGCCTGCTGCCAGTGTCACAGTCTGCTTTTATAACAGCTGACGGGTCAGCGAATCTAAACCTGCTATTCCAATTAAAACTGCTTAGTTTTGTTTTAAAGTTGAAACCAGTTGTCTGCTCCAGGCGATCGAAAAAGAAGAGCCGAATGAATGGAAGAGGAGGCAGAAATACCAATGTGGACATGTATGGAAAGCAAGCGGCTGCAAAATGGGCATAAAGAATATGCAAATTGCATTCAAATCAAGGCCCCGCCCCACCCCACCTTTATTCACTTTACTCAGACAGGCTGCGTCCTTGGTGGGTGAGAACACGTCCATGTCTGTCCAGTCATGACCGCCGTATGTCAGTTAGTGCGCGCCAAGAGCATTTCATCTGACATTCGCCACGATACGTCACATGCCGGATTTCGAAGGGTGCCATTTTGGCCACGTTCTGAATTCGGCCAATATTAAACGAATTACAAGTGAAACGATGCAAATAGATTTATATGAAAGCGGGACAAATCGGAACTCAATCATGCTTGGATTTATGTGTCATAATGGGCCCCGCGGCCCTGCATGGAGGCAGGAGGCGTATGGCTTACGACGCATCGCGGCTGCAGTCTCCGAGGACCTCGCTGCGGCTGCTTATCGCTTTGCCCTTCCAGAAAGGAACGCCAGGCGTGTCATCAGCACAGCTGAAGCACTGCTCACCACGGCATGTAGGCTCCGGACACGCGGGGCCGTAAACACCACCATTGCAAGGCCCGCCTCCCCCCGCAGACCATACGAATTCAGCAAATGGGGCTGCCACGTCTAATGCACCTTCTGGCCAACAGTAAACAGATGCCAACCCATCTTTTCCAGGAAGCTGTCTAGGTATTTCTTAGAAGAATGCCTTTATTAAAAAAAAAAAAAAACCCTGTCGATAAAATTCCTATAATGCAGAAAACAGCGGATGTAATTTCACAACAGAGATGGCACAAAAAACACCTGATCCGCCAGGATGCAAGGGAGTGGAAAAGCGATGTAGCAGGAACGAGGAGGACAACATTTCAATGGTAGGTTAAATACGGATCCTATCTTATCCAAAAGCTCACATCTATAATGAAGCCGGGAGACTGAAATAAAATAAAGCTCCCTGCTCTGGACATTAACAACGTTAAAGCAATGCCCTAAAGTATGGAGGACTTTGAAAACCCCGAATGGGGGGTGGGGTGGCACACTGCAGACCGGTGTAACATGAAAGGCCATTAAGGGTGTGAAGAGGCCGAAAAACCAAGTAGTAAAGAACATTTAATTATACAAACATTTTTTTTAATCTAAGTTCCATTTAACCAAAAGACATTCATGCCAAATGGGCAGTTTAGTAATAAGTTTACATTGTAAAATTAAAGAACTGTACTGATTGAGTAATGTAGTAGATGTTCGGCGCTGATACCGAACCTCCACAGCCGACGAAAGGTAAGCAGTCAGCACAGCATCATGACGACATGGCACTGATACCGAACCTCCACAGCCAACGAAAGGTAAGCAGTTAACACAGTACTGGTAAATCATGACATCAGGCAGGTAGGACACAGACTCCTTTCTTGTTACCACTGAATAAGTTCATGTTTAAAAAGAAAATGAACCCCCCCCCATTTTTATGGTCCCAGGTTAATGAGTTGCGTCAATAGCAAACCTGCTCGGAGGTTCATCAGGAAAAAAAAAAAAAAAAAACATCCAGGAGAGCAGCAGTCACTTCCTGTTTTTCTCTGCTCATAAGGCACACATTACGTCACAAAGCTAATCATTTCCAGAATACCACTGCAAAATGAGCACCCCCCCCCTCCGTACGCAGCGCTCCCGCTGTCACATGAGATGTACTCCCCGACGCTGTGCTTTCTTCTCTGAAACTTTCCTTAGGAAGGGAGACCACGCGGCCCTCAGCGAGCCCGGAGCTGCCGACCTCAGCACGGCTTTCAAATGTAACCATTCAACCTGTGAGCTGCACGAAAGCCTGCAAACCTCCTGTGTTAGTGTTAGCTGCGATAACTGAGCTGGTCACGATTCAATGTCGTTTTTCACTTATTACATGCAGCTTTAATTTACATAATTGCGACGCAAATAAACGCTTTCATTCGTATTAATACTGTAATACATGACAAAAAAGTGCTCATGCTGACAGACTGGGAACATAAGTGACTCAGTCAAGGAAACAGACATTTATTAACTGATATCCACAAAGTTGCTTTGAGTGAAACACAAAACCATTGCTTTATGGATCATAAACCTGTGATTCACGATGATGAGAAAAGAAAAAACACATACACACACACACCGCAGTGGACGGCTTTCACGGGAGTAACAGTTTAATGTTTTGCTCCAAAAGTGTACAATCCACAGGAGAACAGGCACCGAAAGAGCATTCTGGGAACGGCGTACGCGTTCGCACCTTAGCCTCGTGACATTCATCGTGTCTGCGGGCTGACATCTTTGAACTGCTTCCACATTGAAATGGACAAGCATTTGCGTGCGACGGAGAATGTGAGCGCCAGCTTTTCCTGTACAGAAATCACACGCTTCGGTCAGTGGCTTTCAGCCGTCAGCACGTGGAGGTCTAACAACAACCGGAAAGACGACCAGCAGTGGGACTGAAACGACTGTCTTGCACGGCCTTCAACACAGCTGGCCGTAAACACCCTCCCCTTCAGGATTTCTGCACCATTAGATGCCCAAAGCACCAAAACAGACCCTATATTACATGGGATTTGTACGATTGCGGTGACACTCCTCAGTAAAAGCGAGGAATTCTCAAGCCTCTTGAACTTTTTGCGGTTATGTCCATTTACTGTGCATCAGAGAAACATTAATACAAGAGCACTAAAGTCATCATGAAACTAGCATTTGAATAATGCAAGATGTGAAGTTAGTAGACTGGAGACAGGAGATGGAAGACGTACAATACTATATCAGACGCTGAGTCACATGCAGGAGTTTAGAACACAGCACTAGGAATGGGGGACAGAACGCGCAAGCCTGAGCCGATGGACGGCAGCCCGTGGTGGGCCGATGAGACGACGCGGTTACTCCCCCTTGTAGCGAGGAGGCCTCTTCTCCCTGAAGGCGGCGAGACCCTCGAGTCTGTCCTTTGTTGGTATTACCTAGAACGAGACGGTTCAGTGACACAACCGTAAACCGATACGGCTGGGCTTCATCTTCCAAGGCCCAGTTTAAAATGCCAAAGTCAATTTACGCAGCACGCGGCAACTCGCGAAAGCCAAGAATGTAACATAAGAGCTGAACGCGCTAGGCCTTGAATTCAGCCACGCATCCCAAAGAGAAATAAAACCGCAGAACAAGCACAGAGGATGGTAAGGGGTTTCCTGAATGGAACAGTTACAAAACTGGCACGATTTGTTTTGTTTAAATGTCCAATATGTCCTGTTTCATTTTCCCCCAATATGGTCTAAAACCGAGTTGCCAAAAAGCGACACCAATTCACTGATTCCTTTACGCGCTGATGAGCTTATTTTACAGTGTTGCCATGGAGATGAAGGTTCTGAATGATCCATAACCACAATTAAAGACCAAGCTCGATTGTGGTACAGCTCAAAACTTCACAATTTCGCTATGCCTACCTGTGCATAGCAGGCTTCTTCTATGGCCAAGCCTGTTGCCAAGTCAACCTGTAGTAAAAAAAAAAAAAAAAGAAAGAAAACCTTTATTAAATATTCCAGCTGCTCAACACGGCCCAGCAGATTACAAGCAAGGAGCAGCCTTATTCGTGAACTTCCAAAACTCATTTCGTTTTCCAACTTACGATCTTCCTTTATTACAGCACCAAAGCTGGCGAACATGGTGGCCTGTTCTGTGCCTTGGCTTCACTACCATGCAAACTGTCACTGGCCTGTTTTTCAATTTGGCACCGGGGTGAGAAGACTCCCAGGAGCCTTTGCCGGAGTACATACGGCCAAAAGACAGCCACATCTGGAGCCGCGGCCCGACAGAAACACGTAACTTTAACTCCGTTAAAGAATGAATTGAAATTAACTCAGAGAATTCCACTGAGGTTTTTACTGTTGGCAGAACGTGTTTTTGATGCAGGTTGATGACATTGCTGTGAAAGCACCCCGTTTTCTCCATTCAACGAGTCGGGACACTACATGCTAACTGAATGCATTGACAGTGTGGTGGGGACATTCCTGAGATAGCTAACCAGTGCATGGCTGAGACAAGCCTAACCAGTATGACTTCTGTGTGAGTTATGTAAAATGCTGAGGTGGCATTATATCACCCCTCTCGGATGAGTCATTCTGCCTCCTCCTACATCCTGGACCGAAGATTTGTGTGTAAAGCAGGAGTGACACGTCATTAAGGCCTTACCTCAATGCCCTGGTTTATGGCAAGTTTGGCCATTCTGATGGCAACAGGCCCCTGAAATTAAACGGAAAATAAATTACAGAGCTGCAGAGAGACCAGTGACATCGCTTGTTTCACCTGTGATCTGCACAGAGCAATGCAACCACCACCATTGAGGCTAATGAAGTACATTCCCCAAGGAGTCCAAATGCAACACGTTGCTCCTATACACATGGGACTAAAAGCTGCAGGGTGATGATGCATCGGCATGCTGATTGGCCAAGACTGATTGGGTCTCTTTGGCGAATTACTTAGATGTCCAGATGGTGTTCTGAAGCAGAGAATTACCTGAAGAATTGAGTGACAGACCTTAAGACGACCGCCTCGACCTTACCTGAGTGACAGACCTTAAGACGACCGCCTCGACCTTACCTGAGTGACAGACCTTAAGACGACCGCCTCGACCTTACCT
>JAACJT020000095.1:334396-349714 GCA_009936485.2 Gymnarchus niloticus | reverse complement strand
GAGTGACAGACCTTAAGACCACCTCAAGCACCTCAATCATACCTGAGGGATGAACTCCCTGGCGAGATCCAGGGCTCGCCTGTAGGCGGCATCACCACTATCGTTCTGCTCCACGGCATGGTTGACCAGGCCCAGCTTCTGTGCTTCTAATCCATCTACCACGCGACCGGCAAAGATCAGCTCTTTGGCCAGGGACACTCCAATGGTGCGGGGGAGGCGCTGCGTTCCTCCTGAGAGAGGAGCGTGTGAAAGGGCAGCACATCTGCACAAACCCATTTATCCACAGCTAACCACATCAACAGGTGTGCAGGGCAACCGTTCACTCCCTCCTCACCAAGGCATAGAAGGAGGTAATGGAAGCACACCACTGGCTCACGGCAAAGTGCACAAATAAATGAGCAGAGCAATTCCAAAAAAGGCAAACTGAAAAGGCCTGAGGTCATGGAACATAATTCAATAAGCCATAAGAACCACCGTGACTCAGCCTAATCAAAGAGTGGTTACGCACTCTGGTTCTCCAACTCCGCACTCAAACTGCAGCAGAACGGCAAGTCAGTTCTGAACTTATAAACTACCAAAACAGAACCACCGCAAAGAGTTCTAACTCATTTCCATTTATTTAAGGTTTTTCATTCTCCTGCAGTGAAAGCTTTAATGAAAATATAGGGCACAAATCCTCAAAATGTGAAAACATCTCTCTAGAAGAATGCAAAGTCCGCCGCGGTCATGACTTTTATGTGAGCTGGCAAACAGCTGATTTAATAGTTACTCGCAGGACTGAAAACCCCTCAAAAAGTCAGATAAACACACCTGGAAATACTTAAACTGCTGATAATTTTCAATGATGAAAATTTATGCAAGTGAACATCCTTTGAAAAAGTAGTAATTTAAAAAATAAAGTCCAAAATATAGCATTTTTCATGCAGACAACTGATAACGGCACCTAGAGATAGTCTGACAGACAAAACAGGAATAAAATGCAGTTTAAGGGAGAGTTCTCTCAGTAGTGTAATCCTGAGAAGAACAGATTCCCTTCACGTGAATCGATTGGCGTCGCCATTTTCTGACGGCATTGAAGTCCCGGGGGTCATGCAGGGTAAAGAACATTTGTATCACATGGTACGCGAGTTACGCGTCTGAAAACGCAAAGAGCTCAGGGCTGTTTTGATGTCCGACTCACCACAAGAGACCGATATGCCAAAGACAGAATTAGAATCTGACCTAACTAACAGCAGACAGCCAAATGCAGGGTCACATAATCTGTATGTCAACATCATGATACGGGGATTGTGTAACAATCCTTATTTTGCTGCCGTTAAACCCCCCCCCATATTCTCAGGACCACGTCTGTGTCAATTCCTGGCATCCGAAACACGTGTTAAATCTAATCAGCTCAAGTCAACACAATTATGTCAACAGAGCCCTGCCTAGCTGCCTGCAGGACCGCTTAACATTTTTAATCAATCAGTAAACCAGTTAAAATGTGACCTCATTTCGGCCTGATGCAAAAGCCCAAATGAGAACAGAGAAAAAAAGGCCACTGTAAATATTTGATAAGTGACAGTAGCGTTTAATGCGTCCTCGACCGGAACTCAGGCGACCACTTCCAGCACTTAAGTCGGGGAACGGAGATGACATGCTACAGCAAGCCTGATCTTTCTACACTTTCAATGAAGTGGTCAAAAAGTCCAAAATGAGTGCATGAGGAAAAGAAAGATGCCAGCACTGACAAAAGGCTATTCAGTACTTTACCTTTTCCAGCAGCCTAACTGTACCCTTTCACACATGCAAAACCGAAGAAGAGAGGCTCCATCGTACTAGAAAAACAGAACCCTGACACAGCCTCCACCCCCCCCACCATGTAAACACGCAAAAAAAAAAAAAAAAAAAAAATTAAAGCGCAGCATATTTTTTTGGTAACATGGCCAGAAGATGCGAGTCAAATTTCACAAGGACAGTCTGTTGGTTCACTGGCTTAGCGAAAGGCTGTGACGACAGCAACCTTATTTACAGTAACTCCAAGTGGCCAAAGCACCAAGCTGTAATACAGATTGTGTCATTGTGGAGACTGAAACCAGAGCCCACGGGGCCGCGTAAACAGACTACCATCGCGTCTCCGTATGGCTAAAGGGCTCGCAACATGACACCTTCAGGCTTTTCTGGTCACGGAGATCTGGAGGGCTACAGGCAACTTAGGGTTAAAAAAAATCACACGAGACGAAAAGAAAGACGGCACAGGTACGCCAGGGGACTGAGCCGCATACCAGACAAGATGCTCTCATAGAAACCTCAAAAATCTCATCTGGAGTCCGTTTTTGTTCCGCCATCGGCACATTTTAACATTGCTGGGTATTCCATGTATGAGAACACAGGATGTTTCACGCAGTTCGAAATGTTGTATAACACCGAATAAAAATAACCTTTTAATGAATTTCACCCACAGGGTTGTCCAAGTTTGACCTCGTTGCTCAATCGTTACAAAAGCACTTGGAGGGGCAAAAAAAAAAAAAAAACGTGTTTACATGTGGTGGTGCCTAGAAGTATTGCATCACAAGGCCTTGGTGAAGCAACACTAAGCTCAGTCCTGCGCACCAGTGAGTGTGTGTGTGTGTGTGTGCTCTGTCATAGCATTCAAGGCTACCAGTCATTAGTACAAAGGGTCTAACTGAACCTGGACATTTACTCTTCAGATAATTACAAATGCCAGGAAAAATGGCAAATGCAGCGTTTACAGACCTCACACTTCATCGGGACCCTGAAGTAACCCTGCAGCTTTTATATTTAACTTGATATGTATACAATTACATGAAAGGAAAAGAATGTGTTCAGTCACCGCTCACATCTTACACAAGCGCGCAATAATTCTTGTGGTAAAATAGCTGGCATTTCCTGCCTGTTATACAAAATATGCTTACCGGATTGTGTAACATGTAGAAAGTTGAGAAACGGTCAGTTTTTAATTTGCCTGTTTTGCAAGCAGTTCTGGGAAGCCATTGCTTCATAGGCTAAGGCTGGATGACAAAATGCGGCCTGCACTCAGCCCCTTGCGGACCCCATCAGGCCAGACATGCCCACCCGGTGCACGTACGGCATGCACGGCACCTACCGAGTGGTGGGCCATCTTCCTAAAAATGACACGGATACCCACCCCACCTCCGTAATATCGTATGTTTATGATGCGTCAGCTACTCACGGCTGAAATGAGGCCTCAAAACCTGTGGCGGGTGGGAGTATCGCAAAGTAGCGCCAGCATTGATTGGTTAGTTCGGGACACTCCCACCCACCACTGATTTCAAAGCCTTATTTGTCCCACCACTAATGTCTGTAAACATTATATCAAAAAAGAGAATGGAATTTTAAAGCATGACATACAAAAACAACAAATATCATAAAGTTTATGCCGCTACCTATAGTGAAAGTTCGGCGGGAATTAAAAGGCTGGTATAACTATCACCGTCGGGGCCCTAGGGCTATTCTGTGACGGCCGGCTTCCTTGTTGATGCACGTGGAGCCATGTCCCATGTTAATCATTTCAGACCAAGGAAGTGGCTCCAACAGGGAGCTTTAACAGGAAGTTCCCGGCTCAGCTTCCAGCCATCTGAAAAAAACCCCCATGTAATATTTCACGAATCGAAACAGAGTGCTCACATGAAACTTCACAAAGGACGGAGTACAATTAATTCTCTGCCCCCCACCCCCAAACTTCTCACTCTGCGAAGACCCAGTCGACAGTTCCCACGCGAGAGATGATTAACGTGAATTAATTAACAGTGGAGTCAAACATCCTTAAGGATAATAACAGATTTAAACACAGGGCCATTAAACTGTTACACAAAAAAAAATAAAATAAAATAACCAATGCTGCTCAGAGAGAAGAGCACACCCCAAATATTAGCTACTCTAGACCGGGGGAGTGTCATGCTTGCGTTTCTGAGAAGGAAAAAGAGTAGAAAAGCTAAAATATGCCGATGAAGTTCCAGCATGTCAAACCGACCCAGTAAGGAGCAAATAAATATTAAACAGTAAAAAAAATGACGACAGTAACACGCCAGAGTCAATTCCCTATAAACTAATACTGCCTTTGCGTATTCCAAGCCTTAATTTTATGACAAGTGGGCATAATTATTACCGAAGGACAGAATTTAGATCAGGCAAAATAAAATCATTTCTTAGCCGCTGAATACTTAGCACATGCTCCATGCCTGTACGACTGACTTGGCGTAACCAGTCGAGCAGCGGTGGTCAACAAAAGACTCGCGATTACGCGGCCTTTCAATACCACCTTTAAAAGAGAAAACAATTTAGCGCCGAATAAGGTGGAGGAGCCTAACCCGACTGCACGCTTTTTTCCCCACCCACTCCTCATCTCACCCAACACCTCCCATCACACGTTTTTGTCCCCCGCACCCCCACCACTCACGCACTTCTCTTGGAGATCCAGGAACCTGTCATATACTTTCCCCGAGGTGAGGCGAGGAGAGGAGAGACCTCAGGATGGATGTGGTGACGGAAGTCTTGGGGTGGACACCGGTGCCATTGGACCAAAGGCCAACAAAAGCCCCAGGCAGTTTGCCACTGAATGGGCCGGACATGCCTCAGCAATCCTTAAAAACGAATGGTGTTCTTTAAGAACGTTACCCTGAAGATCGTGATATATAAATTACTCCATTATTCGACCATTTCCAAAACCAGCCTGGGTATTAAGAATCGTTAAAAAGAACCAAGAATAGAAGAGACCATCAAGAAAACATCCAGACCGTACATGTACACGCCTTTCTTCCAAAAACTGACAGGACTGGTTACCTGTGAAATCTTAAAGATGAAAGCTGTACTTCCTTTTATCACCAAAAAGAAAAATTTATATATAGATAAGTCTGGCCTACTTTCCAAAGGTTGTGTTTACAGGTTTAAATTACCAGCGCTCTCTAAGAGGGCTATTTCTAGACCCCATTCAACAGGTATTCATTTACGTACGGAGCCCTTTCCTCACGATCCATTTCTGCCAAACGTGGCTGTCAATTACATCGGCAGCTTCGTGCAACAACTGAGACCTGTCGCTGTTGCCAGTGTGACCTCGCGTTTGACTCTGACAACTCCAACGGCAAACATTTGGCTAAATCTGGGGACAATTACAGCAGCTGTTGATTCCAAATCCATGTTGGGGGGGGATATACGTATGTTAAATTTGCACATTAAAAAGGTTACTTTTTCACAGTGCTGCATTTGCTGAGCTTAAGCTCATCTTCTGATCCATATTTACAGGTTTAAACATTCATTAAAATACTTCAAGTTTACCAGAAAGAAATTTAAATAGATTTTATTTCCATATACTCTGTTATGCTCAAGACATCTAAATCTCTATTTGAAAGGGATTAGAAATATGACACGCAATTCTGTTATCAAACACAATCCCATCTAAAAATTGCAAGATCCAGGTCTGAAAAGTAAAGGATCACTTAACATTCTGAAAAGCACTCCCAACAAATTTGTGCCTTTCCTGGAGTATTACACAATATACATACACAAATCAAAAATATAATAACCATGGATATTAATGAAAATTCCTATATGACCTCTTCTACTGGGGTGACCCACGACTGAACCCTTGCAGGTTTAGATAGATAAAGAATCCAAGTGGCTGAGCTTCAGTCTACTGGCGAAACTCGCCGAGTAAAACAGCTTGTGTAAGCAGGTCGTGATGACTTGAGACAAGCTGGGCTTTCTAAAAAAAAAAAAAAAAAAAAAAAAAAAAAAAAAAAAAAAAAAAAAAAAAAAACAAAGGGGGAAAGCCCGAAGAATTAAGTTCTTTAAGTTAGTGGGGTAGGGAGGGGGGGTGAGGGAGTACTTGACTTCTGATGTGTACGCAAATGTCTCAAATAGTGTGGTGTGAGATTGCCCCCGCTGGCTACCTATCGCATGCCTCTGTAAATACAGGCCGTGTTGATTAGTGACGCTCAACACCATGTCTCTACAGCCAAGTCATAAAGTCTGTGGGCCATAAAGGAACACAGCTTTGCCTTCCTGTTTCAGGAGCGTTCTGACTGCCGCATACACCAACGGCATTCTGATCGCCTGTAGCATCAGAGAAAACATTTAGCCGGATTTAAGACGCATTTCCGAAAACATCAATGTCCTATTGAAGGATGCATCTGTCCTGTTAACACCTTCTTCATCAGAAATTCCCAGACCGTGTTTGCATTGGCATTTCTGAATCTTTAGATGGCGTGATCGAGCCACAGCCTGGGTTTGTGAGCTGTGCAAGGGCACTGTGACAGCGGACGGGCAGCAACTGGGAGGTGGGCATCAGTGCTGTTTGTCTGCAATCACAAGGTCTAATGAGCTATGACAACACATTTGACATTGGCTGCCAGTCAGAGGGGGGGTCATAGTTTTGCCTTCAGAGCTTAGTTATGACTACAGTGACCCCCAAAAAACATTTGCACTATTTTTTTTGACTATTATTCCCAGTGAACTTGGTCTCTATTCTTAAAAAAAAATTGTCAAGAATGTAACGGATACTAATGGTTAATTTGAACATTGTCAGTGCAGGAATTTGACACCATTGTGATACGGTCTGAAGGCATCGTGTAAAAGGTACCCTCCTAAGCATGAATAACTATGAGGATGGCTTTTGCCTGGTTCCCTGGTGGTAACTCTCTGGCCATAACAACGCTGTTATCTACACCTGGAGAGAAAGGTGCAGCAGAGCAGCTGAAAACAGTGCAGAGGCGTAGAATGTAATTGCAACAAAAACAAACCAGACAGGTTACAACTTAAGATTTAAAACAAGGGGAGAAAGCGGTTCAGAGTGGCTGCCATTCTCTCACTCTCTCTCTCCTCCTCCATCCTCTCTGCCTTTCTTCCTCTCTCTCTTTCTCTTTCCTTCTCTGTCTCTCTTCTGTGTCTCTCTCCTCCTGTCTCCCTCTCGCTCTCCCTCTCCCCCATCTCTCTCTTTCCTCTTCTCTCTCCCGCCTCCTCTGTCCCTCTCTGTCTTTCTCCCTCTCCCTCTCTCTCCCGTCTCTCTCACTCTCCTGCTCTGTCCTCCCCCTCCTCTGTCCTTCTCTGCCTTTCTCTCTCTCTCTCCACGGCCCCCCCATCTCTCCCAGTCAAGGCATCAAGGTGTTTGGTGGTCCAAACCTGGAATTTCCCTTCATAGTGATCCCTGAGTGACCACGACTGTGAAGAAGAGAGCAGATTCCTGTCATCTCTGCTCGACTGATGGAGACCTGTGGTCACGAAGCCTGTGAGAGCTCAGTGGCAGATTTGCTGGGGTCGGGAGGGTCGACACAATGGGAGCCCGGCACAGACCCACTTTGTGGAAGCCTTTATATTCTCTTCTGGCAGCTCAGATGTGTGAGAGGTTTGACCTCCTCGACCCAGATGGGGCAGGTGATGAGTTCCCCTGCAAAGCTGCAGAAACAGCTTTTCATATCTGCCACCTTGGCATTCTGTCTGCGTGTTCCTAATCATCCCTCTCGATAAGGGCAGAAGCCGGGGGGTGGCGGTAACATTAAAAAGGCAGCGTGAAGGAGAAGTGAGCCAGCAGAAAGTTGGAAAGGCGATGTGTGTAGGAGGCAGAGTGCTGGCATGGCTAATCTCTCAAAGGACAGCTGGTATCCTAAAAGCCACCATAACCTCAGCTACACTCTGCATTCCTTTACCCCTTCAGTGCTGGAAGACGAAGATGGCAAAGATGGAGATGTTGCTTCTGCAGGCCCAGGCCTTGCTCCGGTTAATGGACGACCCCCTTCCTCGACTAAATGTGGGTCCAGTTGGGGCCCATCGGATGTCGTTCAGGTGTCTCTAAGTGCCCACATGAGGAGCGAGGAGGCATTGGCGCAAACCACAAGCCGGCCTGCTGATGCCAGATGCCTCCTCCAGCCTGACCTGAATGGCTGGATCTTCTGCTTGGACGTGACATCTGTGGTGTGGTGCTTTGCCATCTTTGGCTAGACACCTTCCTACATCCAGCTTGGACTGGGAAGTAAAAATGAATGTATAGGTGATTTTGATTTTAAGAAATCACACCGAATAAACAAATTGAAAAGTGCAACTGCAGTATTTAAGAGTAAATGTTGCTTTTGGTTTTTGTTGTTTGTTGTTGATGGAATGAACACTAAAGCCATGAGGTTGTTTGCTGGGTTCTATATGGGTTGACAGGGGCCCAGTAAACTTCTGTGAACGTGCCGATGCGTAATCCAGCAGACGTGTGTTTGGGGGGAGGGGGGACTGGGTGTGCCTGAGTACCTGCCAATTTTGCGCAAACCACGAAAAGCACCCCAAAAAATCGTCCCCCCAAAGTTGTTCGTTTTTCTAATTAGCTTTGCGGCTTCATTAATTCCAGTTTCTAGGATATGAATTTGTGTGACACCTTTAAAGGTACTGGTTGCTGCTTATCTACCTGTCAGCACCTGCCTCTCAAAAGGTTTTTGCACGGCCCTGCAACCCAGTCATTTAACATCAGTCATCTTTTCCTTCCAGATTCTATTTTTTGCGGGGGTGTATTTCAGAATCACAGTGCCAGGTGATCACCTATATGGGCTGAATTAATTTCCAGCCAGGGTGTTCCCTTGATGACAAGGCTTCAGGTTTTTGAGATTTCAGCTTTCTACCTTTCTATCTTGCTTTCTCAAATTTGGTGGGTCTTTAAATTAAAGGCGTGCCCTTCTGCTAAATTACCCATCTGCTCCATGCTTCCGTGGCTGAAACCTCATTGCCGAAAGTAGAGGATTAAAGGCTTACGGTAGCGGGAAGGTGTTCCAGCTCCCGATAGCCCAAGGAGCCCTGTGAGAGCAAGAATGAGTGTCATAGAGGAGTGACTGGTAGGGTAGGGGTCTGTCAGCTGATCAGAACCAGCCCACAACAGCTAGACTGGGGGGGTCTCCTCGTTAACACTCAGACAGTACTCTGCAGGGTTGACTGGAAGTCAGCCAATCAGACATCTTGAGCCAAGATGGTTGCCCGGCTTCCAGCAAAGTTTTTCAGGTGGCTCGTATTTGAGCCACTGTACAGATAGGACATTCCTTCTGCCATTCAGTTATGGGGCTCATTAGTTTGAGTAATGATGTGCAAAGCCACGAAAGCATGGCAATGAGATTCCACCCAGCTGCTCGCAGATCCCCATCTTGAAATGCTGCAAGATAAACAGACGGTGTGGCTTTTTGCCGGAGATGGCGGTTTTGTCAGAGTCGTGGGTCTCTGAGCCAAAGGATGCTCCTTTCACTAAGACGGGTCCAGATTCCGGAATATTCTCTTCTAGGGTTTCAGCCAAACACTGGGGGCTCAATTTAGCTTAATGCCTCTTGCGGTCTGTTTAAAAAAGCATAGCACTATCAGATGGATTTAATTATTATTCTTTAATTTGTGTTTGTTTCTGGTGTGGCTGTACATATAGATACATCTCACAAGCATAATAAGGTTCTTTTTTTTATTTGTTTGTTTGGATAAGAGTCTGTCCCAATGGTAAAGATCTTTTTTGCTATTTCGTGTTCTTCAGGAAAGATTACCTCTGCATCCTTTACACCCCACTAGCTGAACAGCGTTGAAGATTTCAGAAATCATTGAGATTTCAGCCCTGGCTTGGGAGGAAATGTTTGGTGTGAACACTTCGAGATGATCTGTGTGTGTGTTTAATTTCAGATAATACATTGAGAGTAATCCTGCGGAGTGTGTGTGACATGGTAGCATTTATTACCGTGAGAGCTATGACAGCACTTCACAACAGGAAACAGTAACATTATGTTTGCTGGGCCTATTTGAATCTGCCTGTCATGCCTGAGGAGGGCCACTATGTGGTGTAGTAGTTGGGGGACTGGTTTTGAGACGACTGGGTTACCATTAAAGATCCAGCAGAGGACTGTCCTGGGTAAAATGTGAATCTTGTGTTTTGCATTGAATAGTCTTTGGCCCTTAAAATGTTTATTTGCTGGATTTCATTTGGAAGCGTCATACTTAAGAGTTACTAAAATTAGCACTGTAGTGCATAATAATACTGTTAAGGAATTTCTAACCTTGACCACTGTGCCATCTGCTGTCCATGCTGTGAACTTATTTGGATAACAAGGCGGTTCCGGTGTTATATTTCTGGATGTCAACATCCAGACAGACTTTGAGTAGCCAAAATGTCTCCGGTACCCATGGATAACAACATGGTAAAATTAATCTGAGCTGATTTATGATCATTTGGAGACAGGGAGTGTGAGTCCAGGGTGAGAGACTAACCTGTACTTGGAGTCTGAAATTTACATGCTGGTCTGAAGTTAGGAGAAGACTGCGTGAGCTTTAATGACTTTTATGGTTGTGATCAAAGTCACTCCATCTTTAGATTAGTCTGTCAGTCCCCTATGGGGAAAAACGAACAAAATAATGAGTCAAAGGGAGGACAGACAGCTTCTTAGGTCGCTTTCTCAAACCTGGTGTTATTTTGTGGGTTCTTATGCTTCAGATGAGTGTAGTAACTGTCAGAGCTCCATCACCGCTTTGAGCTGAGCTTCAGTCATGCCGTAGAATCCCCGCCAGCACGATCAAACCACCACACCCCCATCTTTAATCTCCCCTGGAAAAGCCCCATGGGGGTGGAATTAGAGGCCTGAACCTGTCCAGTATTCGTTTGTTGTTTGCATTTCTGTCTCTCTCTGTCGCACACACACACGAAACGGCATTGAAATTACCGCACGCGCTAAGTAAGGGTAACTCAGCGCACGTGCTCGGCCATTTTCTGGTTTTCCTTATCCGCCGACATGTCACACAAGCATCCCTGTCTGCTCCCGGGGGGTCGGGGGCTTGATTTTCACCTATTGGATTTCCTCACAGGCCCCGGCAGGACGACATGGCAACCACAGCATTGTGTGTGTGTGTATGTGGGAAAGGGGTGGTTAGAGTGCATTGCCTTGTTTTGGTTTCCTCATGCAGCACATGACAGATCAAAGTTCCACAGGAGTGTGTTGGGGGGGCAACGTGTCCCTCTCTCATGACTGAAGACGGACTCCGCTGTCCGTCTCACCCTGGGGGGACTCACCTGTTCACCTGAATGAGATATGGTATGAATGCGGAGCACGACTGAACTGTGTGCATATTTGGTGTACATATGTAATCTGTATGTCCCAACTATTTTACGAATGCATACATGTATGTATTGCTATAAATCATGGCTATGTTATTAACAAAATGTAATTTACAAATATAATAACAGCAAAATACTTAATATGTTTATAGCTATCATGCTTTGCTGGCCGCATAATTTTCAGTTAAACTGTGAATGCTGCGTCCATTCAAATGAATG
Organism: Gymnarchus niloticus; assembly: GCA_009936485.2. Lineage (NCBI taxonomy): Eukaryota > Metazoa > Chordata > Actinopteri > Osteoglossiformes > Gymnarchidae > Gymnarchus > Gymnarchus niloticus. Next base: position 338,433 of record JAACJT020000095.1, on the reverse strand, counting down.
AACATTTCAGTTACGGGTAGTTCAGAGATGTGCCCTGTTTCATTCACTGACGTGTTCAGAGACCACGCGGGTCCAGAGGAAATGGTGTGTGGCATGTGTCATCTGAGGGTGACAAGGAATGGCATCACAGTGAGTGAGGAGTTTCCCACCTGCATGTGGTCTGCATTTCCAAGTGTTACCCTGTAGTTGTGTTAATGAGGAAGTGAAGCAGTAATGTTGACTGTGCAGTATGGACCCTGTTCAAAGGTATAACAGGAGGAACCTGGAACACGAAGCTGGACTTTGACGACTGATTCTGCTCGAGATGGGATCTCTCATTTGAACTCTTCTTTGTTCCACCACACATACAGTAGGTTTATCCTGCTTTTCAGTGACCATACCCAAAACTTTTAGATACGTACTGCAGGTTATTATGTTGCTGTGCCTCGTTTCTATAGGTGGGGCCCTTGAAAGCTGGGTGATTCATGGTAAGTGACAGTGAGGAAGTTATAGCGGTTGTCGCGTGGAGCGGACGCGTGTGCGTAACTGTTGAAAAGGCCAGAGAACTGGGAAGGGAATATAAAAGCAGGAAAAAAGTCCTTCACGTTGCCGGAAACACAATGCACTGATTCAGCGGGACCTAAAATACCACTGGCACAGACATCAGAAGCCAGCCAATACTTGGTGGGTGACACGGCTACTGGCTGGGCCATCAAACTGCTGCCCGTTTGCCTGTGTAATTGTAGTATCCGCCTGCATGCTCAGATGTGGCTTGTAATGAGCAGTTGGTGCCTTGGGTTTCTGCAAAGCCTTGTACATATAGAACCGAAAAACAAACTTGCATTCGGGTTTTCTTCAGGGGCGAGGAGCTCAATCAGCAGGAAAGAAATAAGAGAGTATTTAGCTTTTGTTGTGGAAACGGGATGAAATCTAAAACTTTTGTTTTGTTTTTCTTTAGCATTGGACCAGTGATGCTTAGCATTTCTGGGACGGTGCTGATGTTTTCATGCTGGATCCTGCGACCGTGCAGTGTGACCGCAGCCAGAGGACAGCCAGTGTTTTGATACTCCCAGCTCTGGGGGTGAGACCCTTCCCAGGTGTTTTGCTCCAGATTGGACATGTGGACATGTGGCTCCTGTCGCTGGAGAAAGTCAGATCTGTAGTGCTCATCTTGAGCACCGTTTTCTTTGCCAAACCATTCGGGGGCCCAGAGAAGGGGGTCGGGGGAAGGGAAGAGCCAGACGATGTCGGCTAGGAGCGGCGAGGCAGGTTGATGGAGGGAGGCCACAGCCAAGCATCCCAGAGCTGTGGTGTTCCCTCCCCCAGGCTCTCCAGCTGTGCTGCACCACACCTGGTGAGAGATTCCAGAGGGAGAGCAGATCCAGGTCAGGGGAGTCCCAGGAAGCCCAGGGTCTGACGGAAAACCATTCCTGCATTAGTTTACTTAGTGTGCCACGGGCTGTGGCCAAATTAACTGGAGCCGGGTGAACCCAATGGGCTTAACTCGACAAACGTGGAGGTCACTGCGGGTTAGTCCCCGTCACCAAAGTAGTTACGATAGGAGGAGCTCCTGTGGAGAGCCAGATGCCGATTGAGTAGTCAGGGATGAGCGTGCTTTTTTTTCTGTGGGCTCAGTGTTCGAGGTTCCCTGTAATTAGCGGAATCGGTCTGCAGCGGTCGCCCTGCCCTAGCCTGTTATCCAAACGGGAATTCCCAAACCTCATAACCAGCCGCCTTACATCGGCATTAAAATCATGCCGCCGGGTTCCTACTACAGAACGCTTGATCTGACCCTGCCGTGTTCTGCCTCTCTGCCTGTGTGTGCGTGGGCGTGTCCAGGCCTTTTGTAAACTGCTCTTTCTCTCTCCCTACTCGGTTTTCTCATAATTGGCCATACAATTCTAGCCCAGATGTACACAGGAGAATATATTTATGGGTCCGACGAGTTCTTCTTTTTCCTGTTGTACTCTTATCTAACGTTGACGGACGGTATTAAATTTCAGTTTTTAGCTTGACATTATCTCTGTTCTACTAGCCCAGATATCAGCAGAGGTTTATCTTTTTTTTCATACAGGACTGGTTATTTTTTGAAACACCAAACATTATCTTAGATCAACAAAAGTAAGAAAGATGCCCCTTCCACCGTCTCCCACTATTGCAGTGAGCATTAACTGGAGATGGGCCCCGATGGCCAGCATGGCGCCGTGTTCAGCCCAGACTTACCTTCCCACTGGCTTACAGAGACCAAGTGTACAAATGTGCAAAATTGAGTCGCCTTTTGTCCAAAACCACAGAGCTGCATCACACTCCAGTGCGTTGTGCTCCTCAGTACCACATAAAATAACTTCATTTTTATTCAGGTGCAAAACCTCTCAGTGTTAAACTTAAACATTGATTCTTTCATGCCCTCAGGTTTACATGGAGCAGATAAGCATTCTTCCTGTCTTCTTACGTCCGTGTGGCGGGCGCTCAGTCCGTCTGAGTTTGAGGCTCACGGGATTGTGTCAAAATGCGCCTTTTCAACAAACATGACTGTCTGCTTCTGGACAGGTTGCTGGGATCACATTCTACCTTGTCTGGGATGTTTTCTTTGCCGGTCGAAGGTTTTTGGATGTAGGTTCGAAGCCGACAGGTTTGCTGTTTTTCTTTTGGCCTGTTTTTTATTAAATATTCATTACCTTTAACTGTACTCAGAGTCCACCAGAAATGTGGGCTTCTTAATTCCATTAAACCATCTGTGGTCCCACCATCTCTGATATGGCCTGAAAACCAAGTGATGTAGCTCCCCTGCCGACTCTGCTCTGCCCCACCAACATAAGCTATCCCTTCTGGTTTTGTGTGGTATTCATTTAAACAACTGAGTGAGCCGAGCAAGCTCAAAACGGTCACCGGGATCCAGGATGTAAAAATTGCTGGAGTCATCAACTTCATGGTGTTATTCCAGGATGTGTTCTGGCGGCCGGTCATCTCTGCAGATCTTGCTGATCCTTCTTATAACAGTGGAATTTACCGTTGATAAAGTATTTGAATGATATTTTATGGGTTTTAATTAGACGCAGTTCTTGTAGGTATTTGCAGACAGGCCTTTAAGGATTCCCTCTGAAGTTATCATTATAAAAAAATCATTTCTGTGACTGACAGCTCATTCAGTGTCCCTGTAACGGGAATGAGCCTTCCTTCATCCTGTGCCCAATACATAAAATTAGGGATTTGAATCCCACTGCACCGGAGGATCAGCCTTCACTTCGAGTTGGGGGGGGAGCTCATGCACAGCGGCTTGTGACAGCCGGAATTAGTCTGAACTGAAAGTCAACTTCAGAGTTGCAAAAGTCACAGGCGTTTTTTTTTTTTATTTTTCTTAACAGATTGCGGAAAGGGTCTGACATAGCCGACAATCCTGTTACCACGACCGTCGGCAAGCTGTTCCTTCTTAATTCGGACTGTCACGTTGTATGTATGTTTAAGAAACGTTTCAGTTCACGTGCTGCCGTCAAAGTAAATGAACCTAGAGGCCACACAAGACGTAATGAGCAATGTGATTATACACAGCCTGAGAAACCTCCAGCATAGACCAGTGACATTCCTGAGAATGGCACTTGAAACCCTGTGTTCGTTTATTGATGTATTGCACTCTTGCAATAATAATGAGGGTGCAATGTAGTATAAACAGCATTAATATCTGTATGAGGGAATGTCAAGTGAGGTGTTCAGAGATGAATTAGCTGCTCATAATCACTTCAGCATGTCCTGTACCTGTGTTAGTAAACAAAACCATCTCACCACAAAACCATCTCACCCCAAAATCATGTTACATTTGTTATATCATCATTTAAAAAAGCACTCAGTTACGCTCTGGTCCACTTGATTTATGCATTGCGGTGATTCAGTTATTTGTTTTTAGTAACATCCATCCATTTTACAAACCACTTAATCCTATTCAGGGTTGGGGGGGGGGGGGGCTTGGACCCTATCCCAGGCAGCCTTGGGGCAACTTTGGGGGGGGGGGCCAACCCCCCGCAGGGTAAGGTCACACTTCAGAGATGCCAATAAGCATAAAA
>JAACJT020000095.1:302707-334296 GCA_009936485.2 Gymnarchus niloticus | reverse complement strand
AGTAACGGGGAAAAACCCGCAAAAAAAAAAGCATAGGAAAGAAGGGGGGGAAAAAATAAAAAAAAGAGGGTTTTAAAAAAAAAAAAAAAAAAAAAAAAAAAAAAAAAAAAAAAAAAATCACAACAGTCAGAGCGGGAAATCCTGCAGCATTAGTGTCTTAATGTATGTAGGTTAGGAATGCGTGATGTTTTTAGGATGCATGGAAAAGGACCTTGACCTTGGGTTTAGTAACACTGAAACATACATGCAAAATCATGACTAAGCTTCTGAGATGCTGGGATGGGTGAACAGATGGAGACAGAATGTCTAAGTCAGATTGTAGAAAGTGTCAGTCAGCTCTGTTTGACTACCTAACTCTAACAGGACAAACCCCAAACTTGGGGCAAACTCGTCTTTCTGATTAAGCCCAACCCCTCCACCATTCCACACCATCCAGCCAAGATAAGCTCACGTCATTGCCGTGCCCTGGCTCAACCCTGAGGCCTCCTGCCGACCACGTCGCTGGAATTTGCGACCAAATCGTCATAGCTGGCGTTGAGGTTTACATTTCCAGTGTCTGACTGGAAGAAAGCCCATGTGAATATTTCTGCAATTAAGACCACAAAAAGGGTTCCCCACATATGTGCTGAACAAAACACAGATACCAGGCATTTCAATTACAATGCTGCTAACCATAACTCAACTACTAGCTAAAGCTTTTGTCCACTTTGATGGAGCAGCATAGTGGAACTCCTCTACTGGGCTGGTCCGTTAGATACCAGTCACTCACAGCATCATGCGTGTATCAGCGCACTTTCTGAGGCAGAGTGACAGGAATCAGAGTAAAGGTCAGCCAGAAAAGCACAATGCGGAACATGGGTGGCAACTTTACGTTGAGTGAGAGTTGCGTAATGGAGGGCTGTTAAACTCAGCTTTCCATTGTTGACCTGCCAAAAGTTTTCACAGCAGATCAAACACCTGTATGGTTTAAATCTGGAAATACCGCAAGAGAAACTGCCATTGATCAAAAAAATCATCGCCAGCAAAGATCATTCTGAGAAAAATAAAACGGCCTCAAGTGTCACAATGCACAGGGACCTTCTGGGACTCGAGCCTCTTTAAAACGGGTAGACAAAACAAAAGCTGCAGACCTTGCGGGACCCTAGGCACCTCTTTTCCAGTAAATACGCCATTGTTTTTCCCGTCCTGTCTGGGCCTGGCTACATTTTTTTTTTTTTTTTTTTTCTTTCTTCACTCATCTCTAATGTGAGGAGCACGTCACGCCACAGCTGAGTGGGAAATCTTACATCACCTACACTGATATGACTGATTTGTACTGGGTGGGTCCTAAACACACTTTGCCCCATACATTATCCAGTACAGAGTACAGGACAGATGATGTCTTCTGCTGATTGGGGGGGGTCTTTGGTCTGTGGGAGGAAACCCATGCAACACAGAGTAAATATGCACACTACACACAGAGCAGAAATGGGATTTGAATGCTAGATGTGTATGGCAAAAATCCTACTCACTAAGCCAGTCTGCCACCCACATAATAAAACATCAGCTTTCTGGATATGGTTCATGTTTACTGCAAGTTAATCTCTAAAGGATAGTGGGGGATAAGTCATACCATGAGTGGGAAATGCATGGGATTCATTATAATATTTCATTTTCATCCCTACTATAAGTGCGATAAAACCACAACCGAAAGTATGAAATCGCAGTTTTTCTGATTATCATCAAAGTCTGTTTAAAAGTACCAGCATTGCACAATCATGTTTTATTGGGGGGGGGCGCAGAGTAGTTCATTTAATTACAATGATAAATAGCAGGAAAATGGAGAGAAATTATGCTTAATAACCCGCAGAGAAAACATCTGAACATTGTCCAAAGTTTGGACTAACAAACGTCTGGTACAGAAAGTCACATGGTCCAAAAAGTCAAAAGTTTTCCAGATACTGGCTTTCACATAGCGTGGCACCACTGTTGAGATGTATGTAACATTTCTGCCAACACGGGAAAGTAACCGGACATTGGGCAGAATGTAAGGTCCAATCGCATCTTCAGTACATCACTCAGAAGGGGTTCTGGGTCCCCAGGCCACAGTCAACAGTACGGTATGTGGACAAAGGCCTGGGTGGAGCTTTAGTGCAACAATGCAGAATAACGTGTGGTTGAAAAAGGTGGAGGGGGTGGGCATGGAAACAATGACAATCTTTTATAGGAGAGCATCCAGCAGAGCTGAAGGCTAATTTATTTCAGGGGGGAAATTCACAGACAACATGACGTGAAACCGGCTATGATCATTAGCCAGAATTACGTCTGTCTTTCTTTCTTTCTTTCTTTCATTACTTTCACCAATGTGATGCAGCATAAGAGCACTGATGAAAACACGGAATGAGAATTTCTTTAGTACTTTCAGTACTGTAAAGTACTAAGGCTGAAATTTTCTGAATGCTGTTGAAGTCCATTGATGTTTGCTTACATGCAAATATGTATACAACCAAGCAATAAAAATGTAAATACCTGAAAAAGCCCCGTTTTCCCCATCAACTCAGTTTCATTCGCACGAACTATCCACATTAAGAACACTGAATACATCCAGTTCTGGGAAAGGGAACATTACCACCTATCTGCACGCCAGTTAACACGATAGGAAAGTCTGTCTTACCTGCTCCGGGGATGATAGCTAGCTTTGTTTCAACCAATCCCATTCTGGCCGAAGTCACTGTAGAAACAGGATTTACTGAAAATGGGCTGTTCAAAATGAGTCAGTCAAACACATTCTTCAAAACTCAAACTTTATCTGAGCGAGAAATTGTAAACAAAACATTAGGCAAAATGCAGTACTTGGAAGCAGAGCAGACAAGTCACAACATTTTTTGAAAATGTATCCACCCATAAACAGAAATAAATGTGAGTCGGCATATTTTAACAAATTTGTTCATTCAAGTTGTCTTGCCTATACACTAGCAATCCAAAGCCAGCTGAGTGAAATATTAAGGAGGTGATTTGCAAAGGGTGCCCAAGAGGTTGACCTAAAGTGTCAAAATGTCTCACACATTTAAGATAGCATGACAGTGGATTATTACTTTGTGAAAAACCACAATCGTATTCAAACTAGCTACATCTGATGCCTGGCTGAGAACCAAAACAGAACATGCATCGTGGTCGCTGCAAATATTCGGAATCCATGGTAACTCCTGTTTGCGTCAAGAGCCAACGTGCTTAGCGGGGGGTTTGAACAATTTAATTACCCATAATCACAAGAAAGGGGGGAAAATTATGATCTGTTGTAGCTTTTAGCAAAAGAGGCCATACATTCGACTTCGATCACAGAATGGCAGAAGTTTCATCGGAGTCAAGAAATCATGAATCTAGGAAGATTTTGTATTAAGCTGAGAAAAAAGACAGAGCATTTACTAAACTCTGCGTTTGCATTAAACAGGCTTAAAATAACAGTGTTTCACACTTGGCCACGGTTTGTGTTTTTAACAGCAGAAGAAACAAGTGTGAAAGCATTAGAGATGCCACTTCTGCTATGAGTCACAGAAAATATGTTAAGCTCCGAACAGACCTCGGAATCGAAAACTTGGGCGAGAAAAGCAGCAGGAACACGGACATCTGTTCGCTAACAAACGCGATGCCTCTTGTTGTGCTTCGAGACGCGGATCTGCGCGGAGACTAAAAGCTGGCACGGATGACGCACGCGCCAGGCACGCTCTCCCGCCCGCGCCCGATCCGTCACGAAGCGCACCGCCTGCGTGCCGGACCATTTCGATTTCAGACCTTGACGAACAGGAGCTCCGACGGAGGGCTCGGTTGTTTACCAAGCAGAGGAGGTGCCGCTCCCACACCGTAAAGTCTTACCGAAGGCACGAGGTTGCAAACGTACCCGCTACTCTGATGTCGCAGGCCAAGGCCATCTCCAGGCCTCCTCCAAGAGCGACTCCGTCTAAAGCTGCGATCGTCGGCATTGGAAGGTTGCCTGCGTACAAGGGAAGCACCATTCATGATGGACATCCAGCCAGCCAACCGCCGGCTGCTTATCCTGGTCAGGGTCGCCAAGAGGGGGCCTGGAGCCTATCACAGGCAATGAAGGGCTCAAGGCTGATGAACACACTAGGCACGGTGGTAGTCCATTAAAAGGTACAAACACACATAATCACTTACACCATGGGCAATTTAGATGCCAATTAGCCTAATGACATGTCTTTGGAAGAACACACACACACCGAACACAGGACTGAAGGTGTGAGGCAGCAGTGCTACCCAATGGTCCATCATGCCTCCACACCAGCACGCCGTAGGCAGTGGTATGTAAGGGTCTTACGCAGCCAGAGAAAATATTTACGGCCATTTATCTGGGCAGGAAGCACATCTGCTCAGGAAAACTTGATAACATTAAAATATCTTCTTCAGCTCCCAAAAAAACATCATTCACATCTGGTTGGAAGGCTAGAAGATAGCACCTCCATGAGATCACATCAGCCATTCCATGGACTTGCTAAATTTCCTCACAAGCTCACTTAACTAGCGATCTTTAGTTAATTCAGTAAGTTAGCTATGGATTACCCAAACCAAGTGTACTCTTAGTTGAGTTCCACAAATACATGGGTATATTGGATGGTAAATGTAAATTCTGGGGGTGATGAAGACATGTTTTGAAATATGTAATTGATAGTCATTTTTACACCAACAAATAATCTTAAATTTGCCTTGCCCAAGACTTTAGCACAGTACTGTATATTATGTAGAAATGATCCGATGCATCTTTGGATGGTACGAAGCGTGGGCTATGATGCAGAGGCTCTCTGAGTGAAGTTTCAGAGAAACCAGGTAATCTAACTGCAAGGTTATAGACCCAAACAAACACTGGGAGAACATCAAACACCCATCTTCGAACTGTTTATCCTGGCCAGGGATGTGGGAGGGGCGTGGAGCCTATCCCAGGATGCACAGGGCACAAGGCTGGAGTACAACCTGACCAGTCCATCGCAGGATGTGCAAACACACACAACGGAGGTGGGATTTGAACTGTCAGCCCTGGAGTGAAGCAACAGCCCTACGCACTGAACCACCAAGCCATCCAGTTACATAGAAATACATTTTTTAAAATTGCTGACATTCTCTTCCAGCTTACTCTTAGTTGAAAATTTGTTCCCATGCAAAGAGTTTGTAAAGGTTTCATTACATATTTAAAAAGACAAAGAACTTCAAAAAAAGTTTAACTGTAAAAATAAATGGGCAGTCATCAGAATACACACCCCCCACAGAAAGCCCACTGTAAATCAGAGTTACAATAAGTAACAGAACTTAGACTACAATACTCCTCCAGGATTTCTCAAATCACAGGTTGAGTACACTGATTAAGTATACATACATTTTTTCATTTACACTTCCTGAACACCAGATTAAAGTGAGTATAGGCTTGAGGGTTACCTTATTCATCTGACTGTGGACTATATGGAGTGGCTGGGGCACTCTGTTAAGGAGAGGATTAACAGCTGCCAGTATGACCAATAATGCTTTCATTTCAAAGGTTTTCACTTACCTAATTCAGTGATAAGTGCTCTCGCTTTAGAAACGAAGGGTCCGACTTCGCTTGGGTGCATTTTTGCCCTCTCTTTAAGGTCTGCGCCTGTTTCAACAAGATTTCCAGGACACAAATTCAGATACACCTCACCAAATTAAAATGACTCAGACACTAATGATTCAATGTCCTTTGCTTAATTTTGGTACATCTGTACAACTACACATCCCGTCCAGGGTGCATTCCAGCCTTTGCTGCCTGTGATGGACTCCAAGCTGCCCCATGGCCAAAACAGCTGGACAGATGCATCAACAGATGGATGGAATTCCAAATTATACCAAACATGACCTGTGAAATCTCACCATTGGATTTTCAACAGTGCCTGGAAAACAGGTACCAGGATCTGGATCCGTAAACACAGAACGGTACCATTCTCAGAACCCTCTAAGCCCAGAAAACCAGAGGCACTGTGGCTAGAAAAATCCCTTTGATCAGCAGACCGCCTCAAAACAGACTTGGGCCGTCTCCCTGACCTCTATTTGGCAATCTTGCAGTTCTCATCCTTGCCACAAAAAGCCACACAAACATACTATCAACTTTTAGTGCTTCCTGTTATGTAATTTATTTTAGTTAATCAATGGAGAGGTACAATGGTACCAGATCAAAAATCATAATTACACAAAAAAAAAAAAATCCAGCTGATAGTGTTAAGGGTAAGAACTGATATCTAAACCATAACTGCTTACAAGCTACAGATAAACAGGATACTGTGTCCTTGACTGGCATGATATGACCCTATGGTGGCAAACATACACTTAGCATATTAAGAAAACAACCTAATCAGTCAAGTGTCTCAAGCTCTTTATCAACAACAGAAATGAACGCCGGGGCAGAAAGCCTCGACTCAGCCGAAGGTTGCCTTGCAGTGAGTAGATAACGGCAGAAAACACGCCGCCAAAGTAACGGCATACAGCTGACATTAAAGTCATCCGTTTCACAGTCACTAGAGACTGCCGCCAATCAGTCAAGTGAGGTCCAACTTAAATGGACTTCAGACCAGTGTGGCGGACCATGGAATGAGTGTTACATACCGAGAGTTAACTAGCCCTGATCACCACAATCAGTGGTGATGGTGCTATGATAGTAAACTATGATTCAAAGTACCGAAAACTCGTAAGCAGACCTCCGCGAACCTTGGTAAGCCAAAAAAACTCGCCTCACCATACATCCCACTGGTTTGATTATTATAGTGCAAATTTTTCCCCTCCTTTTGCGGTTACATGATGTAGCAGTAATATTTACAGCTTATGAGGGAGAAAACCAGATTAGAAATGAGATTCTAGGTTACTCACATCCGTATAAATACACGGAAGACAAAGGATAGCTCTGTGGTCAGGATGTCTGAGCATCACGTGAGCTCAGGACCAGACCCCGCGGCTCCTGAGCACCAGAATCACCCTGTTTTATACCCTATTCTGGATTTTATTCACCATTCTGTTAATATTTAACAGCCACCCATTTTATTTAAGCCCTGAGTATCATTACCGCATATGATCACACAACAGACAACCTCTATACAAAAACACATCCACAACCTTGTGTCTAAAGACACACTCAGTGCATGCAAGTCATCCTCTTTATTAAGCACACCTAGATAGTACCGGATCGGACCCACTTTTACATCCGGAACCAGAGGATAGAGTGTTCAGAGAAACCTTTCTTCACAGCGCTGTCATACTCCGTTATAATTTTTTGCAGTTGTGGCCTTCCTGCTAACTTTATGTTTGGACAGTTTCCTTAGACCTCTTTTATTAACAAGACCACAGAAATCCCATTGAATGGATGCACCCCCAAAAAAATGACCATTTTCTATAAATGTGAGACACTGGAGCACGAGAAAAATGCCAGGAAGACGGTCATTTGCAAGACGCTTTAACCATCATTTCAGGCACCAAACACGCGACTTCCAGAAACGCTTCGATCGGCCATCCCACCCATTATAACGCTTTGGCCTAACAGTACGTGAAGTCTTGCCCCTGTCTGTGTGCTGCCATAGGATTCGATGTTCGGATGAGCAGACCGTTTGCATTAACGAGCAGGTGTCCTTAAAGTGGCCACTCAGAGCGGATAAGCACTAATACTCAACAGAAATAAAGGAGGATTCCTTTTACTTAGGTTAATGATGAAAGTCAAACTGCTGTTTGTAAGTAGGCGAAAATAAACACACTTTACCTGCACAGAATACTCCAGGCACCACACTGCAAACAATGACAGTCCGGACTTTTTTATTGACTTTGACTCCATCCACAGCTTCAGACATCTGAAAACGAGGAGTGGGGTGAGATAGACGCCTCTCTAATGACAAAACCATTCTAATACTGTCATTACATCTTCCCACTGCTACTCACCATTTTTACAAGATTTTTGCTGATGGCATTTTTGGCCTTTGGTCTATTTAACCCAAATACCACGATGCCTGTAACGACAACACATCATTAGGGCTTGCAGATCGTTAGTGTGAGGTCATCAGCCCAAACACGAAGATCCTCTTTCTCAACCTCCAGAGAATACGACACACGAGAACAAGGTCAGGCCATAAATATTTTAGTTACATATTACACACCTGCTGCACAGTAGTTCGGTTTAATCAAACGTGTCAGTAAAACACTTGGCGGACTATAGTGTAGCATCATAAAGAAGGGGGAGAAAAAAAAAAAAAAACAACAACACACAAAGCTACAAGTCGTCCCTCTTTCTTAAGCAATGATTTATTAAATCTTTTCAAACTACTTTCTAGTCAATATCACACAGTTTCACCAACTATATTCCCATGCACGTAGAAATTACCGGAGGAAAATTCAGATTTTCGCCTGGTGACGTGAAGAAACTTTGGGTGTGTGTGTTTTTTATGGTTTCTAAGTAATCCTGCGGCTGTGCCAGTTGTATAACCTACTTAAACTCTTACGGTTACTCTTGCATGCGTTGGTCTGAGGAAGACTTGGTGGCTTCGGTTACCAATGGTGATCATGGCTCTATACAAGCACCCAGTAGAAATGATTCGGAAGCAGCGCCTGAAAGGTGACTCTGCACAGGTGTACACTGCGTCATATGGTATTATTTGGAGAAGACAGCTAGCTACACAGCCTCCATGCCATTAGCCAGCCTCACACGAAGACTGTGACATTCTGCACGCCGTTTGCTGTCCTTGTCGTGGCTGCTGGTTTCTGAGCAGGTAGCAGTTGTGTGCGAACGCAGATGGCCTTCGTGTTGTGTGTGTGTGTGTGTGAGTGTGTTTTTTGTACAGTTAGCTACCTGAGTCGTCTCCATCCAAATACCTGACGCTCAGCTCATCCGTCGACTTGGGCTCTGAGCTAAAGTGACGGAGCTCGGCCGGCCGGAAGACGTGCCGCAAAGCCCCGGCGTCTCTCTGCGACCTGCGGGCGGCGAACGCGGCCGCCACGGGTCCGAAAAGCCGAGGGAGGCTTCGGCAGCGCGCAAGGGTCGCCATGCTGCGGGCAGCGCCGACTTGCCACCGCTACGACTCGTCAACTTTGAACCGCCGGTGACGCGGCGCCCGTCACGTGGCCGGCGCGGGCGCGGGCGCCGGCGGAGCCGCGCGCCTCGGCGGTGGCGCGCGCCCGCGCGCCTGGCTGCCGCTTTTCCCGCTGTGCGATCGGCGCTCGCCGAGCGTTTCCTCGTCGCGCGTGAATTAACCGTCGTTAAATAACGGACGCGCGAGGGGGAAGTCGTTTTCGCTGTTAGATAACGAGTTTGTGTCGAACAAAGTGCGCGCACGAACGCAATATGATTATGAAATTGTATTTGGAATGAAATTAGCCAACAGAAACATAGCTTAAATACAATTATATCTTACAGTCGATATGAAATTAGCATGAATCCCTATCGGAGAGATTGGAGACTGTGATATAATATTCTTTGCGGTGTCCTTGATAGGATGCAGATACACTAAGAAGTCTACTTAACCTGTATGGTGCTCACTGGTGGCTTCCACAGTTGACTCTCCATACAGCACGTATAGTGAAGTGCGTATATTTTTAACTCTTAACAGTGACGGTGATGGAGGAAGGAACAATTGGAAATAAGTCTCCTTTGGTTTACTTAAACAGTCCCTTAATACCCACAGATTTTGCGTTTCTTCAAGTGTTCTACAGATTTCTGTACCCTCTTAGAACTGAACGAAAACTTGCATCATGTGATGACCAACAGTGAACTCTGGTGTACTGCATTGTGTGTGTCTAGTGTGACATGTCACAGTGTACAGCTAGTGTTGAGTAATTCTGCTCAACAAGGTATTATAATTCACAGCTTGCCTGGACTCAGCCCCTGGCCTGCATTATCTAACCCAGTGAAGAGCAGAGTTGTTTCTTTTCCTGGGTAACCTGTAGTGTAGTGGGAAGATTCCCTTTCCTTTTTGTTGCTGGTACACCTACTCTCACTATATGTACAACATAAAGACATGTACTGTTTTCCGTACTGCGCTTAACAGTCGGGGGGGGATTTTCATGTGGAGATATCCTACATGAGTAGAAGTGATATCAAATTAAAGAAAATACATTCTTTACCATTGCAGTTTACGGTCACATGTAAAAGGACAAAACAACCATTCTGAACATGCCAAAACGAAAATGAGTGCTTATACACATTTATTGTGGATGAAAAATGTAACGATTTACAATAAAAATGAAGTTTACACACGATTTTCCAGGAAGGCTTGACACTTGCCAGAGTACAGATGGGGCCCAATCAGAAAGACACGTCCACCACAACGATAAGCGCACAGCACGGCATTCATTTAAATAATCTGCGTTGGTTTGACACCACGTCAATGGTACAGTGCAATAACAAACAGTGGAAAAGAGCTGTTGTGCAAATAAGTGGGGCTCATTTCGAGTGACATCCTTTTGACGGTGAGTCATCAGTAGTGCTCACGGCGGACCCCGCCGACAGCCGCCGCTGTGCGCTAATCAGCCGTTTCAGGGACGCCACCTCTGCAGACAGGTCGGCGATACCCTGTTTGAGATACAAGTTCGACTCAGCGTCCGTGTACGGGCTGTCTTTTAAGTCAGAGCCGAGTTTGTCTTGGTCCGGTCCGGGCGAGCCTGGGTCAAAGCGGTTCTTGCAGCCATTTTGAAGCATCTCCGGATGCTCCTTATGCCAGTGCCCGGGCCCGGATGCCCAGTCGTGGATGTTAGTCACCTGGACGGACAAGGGGCTCAGGGAGGACTGTAAGAAGGCAGACGTGGTATGCTTCCTTGTCGGATAGCACCCCTTCGCCGACATGTCAATGGGAGATGACGGCTTCCCAAACGAGTCGTACTCGGGATCGATGGCCTCCACCTTGATCTGGATGGCCCTGGCTTTGATTCTCAGCTTGTGGGGCAGAGCAGAAGAACCGGGATCTGGCACTTTGACTGTAGAGATAATGACACTCTTCGGGTCGGCAGCAGAAGGCAGGGGACCTTTGGGGACGCGCTGCTCGTCCTCACCGTCCGAGGACTTGCTCACAGCCCCATCATCACCGTCTGAGGTCCTGGGAGAGTTGCTGGACGAACGAGCCATTTGTGAGAAAGGAGAAGGCTGGGAGCAGTTACCCGGGAATGGGCTGGCCATGTAGTTACGGTACAATTCATATGGACTGCTCCGCTCCCGGGACTCTGTGGCGTAGCTGCCGTTTTCCACCGGCTCCTGCTTTATGATGTCACTCGTCCGACACAGGCTTGCCAGGGGGCCTTTGTGGCTTAGGGCTGAGGTGTCGGAGATGTCCGAGAGCACGCTCAGGGGTGAATGCTTGATGACGGATATGCAGCTGCTGCCTAGGTGAGGGGGTTCCAGGTCTCTGGACAGAGCACCGTGGCCAGGCCCGGCAGAACCAAAGTCTTGGTAAAGCGCCGTGGTGGAGCTGGAGATCTTCTGCACCTCTTGGGCGTATGCCGAGGAGCTCACCAAGCCAAACTTCAGCTTCAGGGAGAGCAGCTCTGCCTTGAGGGTTGCGTTCTCTTCTCCCAGGGCCATCAGCTTGTTCTCAAGAACCATGTCATTGAGGCGCCGCTTCTCCCGTGAGCGCTTGGCCGCCTCGTTGTTCTTTCGTCTCCTCTCCCAGTAGAGGTTATCCTTCTTCTCATCGGGGATGAACTCGCGTTTCCTGCGGCAGTTGGAACCTTTCGCCTTGAATGGTACATTGGACAGCTTGTGCCCCATCAGCTCGCCATCCCGCCCTTGCAGAGCCACTGCAAGAACCAGAGAGTCCTCACCAGGATAAGCCCCACTAGGAGGCGGCTCGCTCTTAATCGCTTGCATATTTCCAGAGTTAAGATAACTTTCAGTACGATCACAAACTACAGCTCATGGTAGATAACGTTCAGATAATGTTTTGATAATTCCAGTAGGATGGTCTCCTTTGGTTCCAGAGTTTGAGGAATCTAAGAAAATCAAAAGAAAATTTTTAGAAATCACGCAACTTTTTGATTAGACAAAGAAAAGTGAAAGTATGTTCTTCAGCACATCTCTACCTCGTAAAAATACAGTTTCCCCTGACTACATGTCTTAATTTGAATTTTATTTACACACATTTGAGCTGACTTAGTGGATTGCTGAAGGATTTACAGAAAGAAATTCTGCATCCTTTATTCTCTTAATCTAGTAAAATGGCTGGTCAAAATTTGTAAAAGAAAAAAATGATATAACAGTGTGTCAAAGGTACCGATAAAAACCTGATGAACGTAATCTTCAGTAGAACTGCAAGTCTTTGAAGCATAATTTAAAAACACGGCAGCTAATTATGACTGACATGCTCAGCTGCCTTCTGCGAAATCCACAGAGAAGATGATGATCTTCTCACCTTTTTTTAAGGAGACAGGAGATAATGAAATGATGACGTGACCTGAGACGTCATACCTTTTCATCCCCATCGCAATGCAATTTAAGAAACGCTTAAACTCTGTATTGATTGCTGAGTCATCTTTAAATCCTCTCAAAGAACTCGCTGATTTATCACATAACATGCAGACCTATCGAGCCATGTTTCATTCTAACGAAAAACTAACATATCAATCAGCTTTGTTCCTTCTTTTGAATATTTGAAGTCTTTGTGGCCTTTGCAGTGGCAGACCTTCTTCAGCTGTTAAACTGTAATTATCTCAGCCTAAACCTGAGGATTGTGAAGCCAATCATAAGGGACTTCAAGGGAGAAATGACTGTTTCTATTCTTTCCTGGAAATGGAAGTTTGTTCAGAGACAGGTCTGGATGCCTGTATAAAATGTATTTCAGCCACACTGCCATGAATGAATGTCCAGAACTTCAAGTCAAATTTTATACACAAAAAAAAAAAAAAATATCTCTACAAATTGCTGTTCATAAGCTGAATGGGCACCCTCCTTTGGCGGAAAACTATATAAAACAGGACTGCGCTATCTGCACAGCTGAGCAGCAGGTTTCAAGGAAAAAACGTCTTCCACCAAACACACATCTGTATGGATGACCACAGTGACTGTGCATCATTATAGGAACTCGACGTTGCTTGAACCAGGGAAGCTGCTAAGCGAGTAAACGTAGCAGGTAGGCTAATGGAGCGCTCACACGGAATGGGGACCTGCTCTGATTTTCAGCTAGAGAAAATTAGCTTTCGGTACAGGCGCTTTAGCCCTTCGTGCCAGGGACCCAAACAAGCTAATCTCAACTCCAAGGGGTGATGTCACTCTCTTTAACAGATAAATTTCTCAATAAACATCAAAGCTTTCGACAACAGCACTATGCTACAAACAAGGGTAACTTATGGCTCAACAAGATAACAACCCCCCTCCCATAATATCAATCCATTTTGAGCTAAATCCAAAGTACTGAATTACATTTTTATTAATATTTTGAAGACCGATGTACAGTAGTGTGTTCCCACAATACAATATTCCTCTTGCATGCTGTTGTTACATTTATTTTCATATTACACAAAAAAACCTACTGTCTAGACAGCAATCGATTGATAACTTCAAACCACATTGTAATAACACAGCGATAAGTCCCAGCTTTAAATATGCTAGATTCTGCCGTCATGCAGTTGGATATTGCCTTACTACTCACTATGAAACCTTTCCGCCATTGTGTCCAAACGTCTACTTCCAGGAACAAATCATCATCAACCATTTAATTACAAGCACCTGACTTCAGTTAATATGAACAGGAATATTTGTTGGCATAACTCTTACAGCCACTTGACCCACAGTCTGGATTTCCTTTGCTTGGCATCGCACCACATTGGGGTAACTGGAGAGGTATCAAGCACGGGGCGATTAGGATGGAAAATGACATACCATCACTTTTTGAGATCTTCGAGAATTGGCTCTAGCTAGATATCATACTTCAAATGTGAAGCACGCTTATTGGATACAGAGGTATTTATAAAGCTATTTTATGAGGGTTTTAACCAGTATTAAGTTCCTCATCTTAAATATCTTGTATCATTACATTTCTGTGCATCACACTGAAACTAGACTATAATGTAACTGTATACGAGCATATAAATGTATATTTGCTTACATATCATACACATACAGAATATATTTAAACACAACCAGAAAGAGCTATAATACAGACTCCCCACAGATAATATTTTTAAAACAAAAACAATCAGGAATTGTTTGTTCTGAGAATAAGGCGTTAGCATCTCTGGGAAAAATCAGGATTTGGGATTCACATCAACATGTCTTAGCAATAATTCTTGATCATTTCACAAAGTGTAGACGACATCTTCTCCCTCATTCATCTAAGCATGAACTATAATTACATAATCACACAGCTGCAGTGCTAATAACAAGGCAGAGTTTAAAAAAAAAAAAAAAAAAAAAAAGTGGCATTTAAAAGACAAATTCGGGAATTCAGCTCCTGTCCGTCAGAAGTGCATAACCATTTTTTCATAAATGCGTGTTTGAGGTCGCGTGAGGACGGCAGGAGCTCGCAGGAAAACGCACGTGCGATTCATCTTCCGCACATGAATTTTAACCAGAGGTCACGCCTCTGCTTTAGTACGGTCAGCGTAAAGGGCGATGCCAACGCTGAACATGCACAAGGCAGGGGAACTCGGGAACGGCGGCCAAGTCGCTGCCGGGTTCCACCGGTACCGGTACTGGAAAGAGAACGTGTAGAAGGTGATGCTTTAGAGCCGGACCGGGGGGACCGGGGGGACCGGGGGGGCAGAGACGGCGTTTTGGAAACGACCTTCCACTGGGCGCGTGCTCCTCACTGAAGTTGCACGCGGCTTGCGAGTCAAACTGTTTGTATTTACAGTGCAAAAACAAAAAAAAAAAAAAAAAAACGTAAATAAAAACAAAAAAAAAAAGCGGCGCCTTCTACACGGCGGTCGTCCGGAGGGACTGAGGGACCGGCCTCCCGGTACCGGGTCCCGGCCTGGAGGCTCCCGTTCAGGAACAAAGGAATGCGGTCCGCTGTCCCCGTGACACGTGTTCGAGCAGACGGTGCCGTGCAGCCCACGTCTGACAGCAGCCCTGCCTCCCTGCCTCCCGCTTTTCCCACTGAATTCCAGTGTGTTTCGGGGGGCCGCACGACAATGCCATGCAGCGCACGCTGGAGCGTTCAAGTTCTCCGGCGGGCTGGCAAAGTTCCGTCGCGGGTTCAAGGGCCCACCAGGCTGGGGCTGCATAAACACGGCCGTGCCGCACATCTCCTCATTGTGTCAGGGTTATAAAATAAGAGTGATCGCCCCCCCCCCCCCGCACGGCTCGCCAGCAGATTCCGAGACTGCGGATGTTATGCAATATTTACTGTAATGGACATTTGTTTTGTTTCGGGGACGTAATTCGTCTACTAAACGCGGCGCTTGAATTCGCGGCGCCTTAAGAAAGCGCAGCTAATTAGCGAAGTGCCGGTCAGCGGCGGAGTGTGTGAATGTGGTGGGGGGGGGGGGGGTCCGAAAATGCCCCACGTCCACATCACGTCCACATCACGTCCACAGAAAAGTCAGCGACGCTGAGAGAAAGCCGGCCGAGTCTATTTCTGGGTCACTGTGCCATCATATACAACGGGTGATGTTTACAGTCTGGGAACGTCTAAGGGCATTAAAAGAGCGGACGTGTGTTTAGAAAAGGAGCCGCGCTCAGCAAACGTTACAACAACAAAAATTAATAATAATAATAATTAAAACTTACCTGCTTTGAAAATAAAACCATATAGAAAATACACACCATATATATATATATAATACGTTATTACTATACATAATATAATATATTACATATAAATATACAATGTTTGTTATTGTTAACTTAGGTAAACCAAATTAAGATTACAAGTTTCCTCGCTGGCTGAAGATAATCTCAGTCCCATTCAAAAATAGACAATCCGCCGCCTAGACAAACGCCAAATTCGGTATATTACCTTGACCAGACATCAGCTCGCCGCCGCCGAACGTATCCCTGGCATTGTCTCCCGGCCGAATGTGTCCGCTCGTTACGGCGAAGAAACAAGTTTAATTGGTTGTGAAATCCGATTGCGCTGAAAGCTGACGTTCGCCTCTTCGCCTTTTTCCTGCTGGAATGACTGCCGCTTTAAGGATCTGTGTTAGTAGGTCACTGAGGAAACGTATTGGCAGCACCCGTTCACTGACAGCCACGCCGGCCAATCACAGCACGACGTGGCCGGATCCTGTCCAATCAGAGCCCTCCCTGCAGCTAAAGCTTAGTGTGAGGCGAAACGTGGTGCGACTCTATCTGCCGTACGTACGTCTAGTCAGACCTGCGTGACGGGACTGTTACCATTGTCTCAGTGTGCAATTTAAACTAAGCCTTTCATTCACGCAAAATGTGACTTCACATATGACGGTCTTCCAGCACATGTTTTACAGACTGAATTATTATCAGAAATTACATTCTATTTTACGGCAAACTTCATTGTATTCATGTAAATATGCAAATAATTACACTTAAAATATACTACAAACAGTTGCTCATTTCTACAGATGTGCACTTATGATGTCAGCTTCCTCGCGTTAGTAGATGTTTTAAACTGCTGAGATATACCTGGAGAAAGCTGCATTAGTAATATACTTACCACATGAGTACATGATACGTTTCAGCTGTTTAAACACAGATGGCATAACTGCTATAACGTGAACACACATTTTGAGACGCTGCATATGTTACTTGATGGAAGATGGAACAGTCACCTTCGGCTTATAACCTTCATTAAACACAGAGGGTAATATTTCGCCGAAATATTACTAATAACTGCCGGGATGTTGCAGCATATGGCATTTGACTGTATAACAGTTTAATGTGTTCTCCTGGAGTTAGGAAACACAAAGATGAGAGTTACACAACTTTTAGGGACCACCCATCTTCCTGAAAATAAAGGCCCATCTGAATAGAAGAAAGCAACAGTGGCCTCTATGGACAACTGAGATTAAACAGAACACACTACCAAATTAGACAAGAGAATGAAATTTGATTTAATCAAAACTACATCGTAGTTCATTTT
The DNA here is from genome assembly GCA_009936485.2 of Gymnarchus niloticus. Lineage (NCBI taxonomy): Eukaryota > Metazoa > Chordata > Actinopteri > Osteoglossiformes > Gymnarchidae > Gymnarchus > Gymnarchus niloticus. Next base: position 317,278 of record JAACJT020000095.1, on the reverse strand, counting down.
CTGCATTGGTGAGCTTGTGAATGCTTTAACCGTTAACATACCGAGAAGCATCAACATATATGTAAAAGAGCTAGACTTGTAACTAAAAAATGCTAGTTTATGTACGTGCGATGTGTTGCTGTTATGTCGTTGATCAGATATTTAAATGCATAAAGGGCATACCTGTGCCAGCTGTTCAGTAAATATATACAACTGTGACAAAAAGTTTGGCTTTTTGAATGACACATTAGGTGCTGATGCATGTGTAGTTCAGTGAGTAAGGAAGTACCATGTCCGGTAGGTCATGGGTTCAAATCTCAGGAGTAGCAGAGAATTCACATCAACTTTGGGTGTGTAAGTAAAACATCTCTGGACAAGTTTTCCTTAATCATATGTTTCTTTGGACAGATACCATCTGCTAGATAAACATTAATTCAATTGCACCTAAATTGAAATTACTTGGCAAACAACGCTTTTTATATACATGGTTATAACATTATTGAACAAAAAGTTTCAACAATCAAGATCAATGTCAGGTGTTCCAGTCAATTCAGGTATCTGTTTGACCTGCCCCCCATATGAAAAAACACAGTTCAAGTTACCTGATCTTCACAGCAATTCTGTTCAAGTGCATTATGCCTCAGTCAAATGGCATTCCAGAGGTCCACAGAAGAAGAGTTCTAGAAGCTTGTAAGACTGGAAAGGGTTCTAAAAGGATTTCTAAAGGCTTGGGTCTCCATCAGCTCACAGTACATCACCCTGGCTTTAGAACAGTCAGATTTCCAGCACTGTTGTTAATCTCCCCCAGAAGTGGATGTCCATCTGATTGGCATGAGGGTATGCTGTAAAAACTATGGACAGTATTGGTCTCCTATGGAGGAAACCAATACTGTCCAATGAAACACTCATGCCTATCTCAAGATTGGCCTGATGCCCCACAGCACTACCAGACAAAGTTCTGTGGACAGATAACAGAGGCTTTGAATGTTTTGGTAGTGGACACAGTGGGATGTCTGGAGAAAACGGAGAGGAGCATATAACACCAAAGCCTCATTGTACCTATGGGGCATGGTGGAGTATAACAATGTGGGCCTGGAGGACTTGTGATCATTCAAGGATCATGAGGAGATTCCACAATAGAATGAAGGGCGTCTGTCTTGGTCCTAAAACTGAAAAGTTGGGTTGTGTTACATGAGCAGGATCCAAAACACTGAAGTTAATCAACAAGAGTGGCTCAAATAGAAGAAATTCCATAATTTAGAATAACCAAGTCAGAATCCTGACCTCAATTCCATTTAAGTGCTGTGGAGTGATCAGAAACAGGGTGTTCAACTAAAACATCGCAAAAATATCCATGGACTGAAACAGTTTTGTCTAGAGGAATGGGCCAAAACACAACCTAGCTGCTATAATGGTCTGATTAGCAGCCTCAGAAAACATTTGGTTGACGTTATTGCCAATAAATGAGGTTCCACGGGTTATTAAATATCCTGTTTACCTACTTTTTCCATGAATGACCTTGACTGTTTAAAATGTTTAATAAAAAACATGGCAATAGAAAATGTGTGTTTGATAAATAAGACTGTACAGTCTGTTCGAGACTTTGACGAAATTCAGTTCATATAAGAGCTATTCATGAGGAAACTTTTTCTTCACAATTGTAAATCAGTCATTTGTGGAAAAAAAATCGAACCAATCATGCGGCCTGAAACTGACCAGGAATGCCATGATATAAAAATGAACGAATTACATCTCTTTGAACATGATATTTTAAAATGTACGACTATTGTTTTGTACCATAGACGCACAAATGGATATTAACGTTTTCATACAAAATGGAATATGTCACAGTATGACAATTTGTTAAAATACTTTATTGAACTCATCTTTACACGTTTGCATAGCTACAAATAACTATTACTCGAAGAGCCACTGGTCATAAGTTTTCCCCCACTGTTGGTCACTCATGAATAGTTTTACAAGAACACTTAAGTGTTTTACGTTGCTTTCAAACGCACGCAACTAGGTGATTACAACAGCACAGTGTACTGTCATTATTTGTACCACAATGTCAGTGTTGTGCTGTACACAACTTTTTGTCTTGTAACCTTTTTCCCCCCAAAGTATGCCAAAGACGCCACCTAGTGACGGTTCAGCATGAACAAGATTTTCCCAGCGCGTCACGGGCTGGACAGGTCAGCAGAAATGCATTTTTATTTAAAAAAAAAAAAAATCCAGATCATTCCAAAGATAATGTCCAAACACCGTCCTTTTCCGAAGTAAGCGACGCCTGCAGGTCTTTAGGAGCCGTCAGAAGACCAAATGTAACCCAGCCATAAATAACGGCGTTATCATGGTACTTGTCTGCAATGTAAAACTGCGTATTTAGTCCAAAATCATTTTTATAGGGCATAACCGAGCTACACTCACTAATTTCCTATGATTGTGTAAATGTAGAAATCTGTTAAGCGTATATTTGATGTAGTTCTCAGCATGTCTATCTTATTCAGTGCAGAAATTCTAATTATGATTAATGAAAATGTCCAGTTGTGATACACGCGTACACACTGAACAAAACCACATGGCATCGGTAAAAATAGGCAAGACACCGAGGTGGCCGATTTACTGAAGGTGATCCGTCAAGCTCTCAAAAGAAGCGGCACTTACTGTAAAGTCATACTGAATACTCTTGTGAAATAACATTAAAAGTAGAGAATACGCGCTATAAAGCCTGGTCCTCCACCGCTTCTCTCCATGGAAGTGTGCTTTCTAAGCTGCTTCTCCAATTCTGAAATTGCTATTCATCTTAACACGATTTGCCTCCCTGATGTGCCTCCTCTGCACATCTGTACCGGACAGTTTGCCAAGGTGGCGACGGACGTCTCAGTGCTCATGCGTCTGCAGAGCGCTGGATTTGAACCTCAGCTTATATGGCAGGCAGTGCGCACCGCCTCTCAGCCCATTCATCATTCGGACGCCTGCTGCGTGTTTCATGCTGGGATTTGGGTCACCCCATTGCTGCCGAGGCGACGTTCCTTCATTCGGACCGTTGGGGTGTTTGTGTTTGGTTGCAGTTTCCAGATCCTGACCTTGGACGCAATGCGTATTGTCTTTATAGGATAAAGAATGAGAGTCCCTGAGTGGAGATGCCACTCGGTGCCAGCAGTGCAAAGCGTCCCCGTCTTGAAATAAGCTGCATCCAGTGCCGAGATCCGTCCCGCCTGACAAATAACCGTCGAGGCTCAGTGTTTTTCCCGCCAAAATCGAGCCGTTGCTTCGGTTCCATACGTACTCGACGCTCGCGGGTGTATCATTCGCACTGGGCAGGTAAGTTTCTTTTGGGGCCACACTAATACTAGAAGCGGGACTGCCACCCGGGCACAGGTGCTGTGCGGCCAGATTGGGACACTTTCGGGAATGCATGGTGGATTCGGCCTGACCCGAGACGCCGTCGGGACGCCGAGCTTGCGAAGCTTCACAGGTCGGATTAGCGGACCGAACGGCCGGGGGCAGCATGACGGACGTCTGGAAAGGAGGCCGGCTCGATGCATGACGATGGAGCCACTGCGTCGGGCAGCCTTGGGGGGTGAACGTGTCGACGAAGAGGTCGCGGCCGTGGGCCACTTCGAGAAAGCGACACTGCACGGCCGACAACGTCGCCTTCAGCTTCTCGTTCTCCCGAAAAAGCTCCACCGCTCGCGTCTCCAGGAGAAATTCGTCCATCCGCCTGCGCTGCCTCGACCGCCTGGCCGCCTCGTTGTTTCTCCTCCTCTTCACCCAGTAGCTGCTGTCCTTCTGGCTGTCCGGGGTGAACTCCCGCTTCCTGCGCGACGCCACGTTTCCTCCGTGCGCCGAGCTCCACCTCAGCCCGAGGACGGACTTCGCATAGATGCTGTAGGGGCTTTGAGGGCGCCGTCCGTCGCACGGCTCTTGGGGAGCAGAAGAATGAGCCGGGGGTGACACCGGACCCGGTGTTCCAGGCCCAAAGTGTGACATCGCGCAGTGAAACCGCAATTCCAGATGTGCAATTCCAGATGTTCCCCCAGTTAGTCCTGAGAGAGACCCGCCACTTGAAGACCAAGCACTGAGACGAGCGCTTCCTCACGGTGTTTAAATGAGGAGGGGGATGCAGGTCACGCCCACTTCTGTGGACCACGATGCACAGCCGTAGCTTTCAGGCAAATTAGCTGACAGGTGAATCTGACTGCATCAACACTTCAAAAAAAAAAAAAAAAAGCGCAGCGGGGCCAAACCTAAATGCCTAAATACTCTGTTTAGACTATGCGTCAATTTATCAATAGGAACCGCAGTAACATAAATGGCTGCAAAATATGAAATGATATTTTCTATTTCTTGTTGCCCTGATTCTTATTTAGAAACTCTTCACTCAACTGATCAAGCAACCTGGAATCCATGCAACAAAATTTAATCTTCAAACATTTTAAAAACAATACAGATGGATGATGGATTCCACTTGTTTTACTGTATTTGTTTTAAATAATGTACAATAAAGATTTGGTTTTAAAAAATGATCAAGTAATCTACATTTCTGCTGAAGTTTAGGGTGAAGATGCGTCCTCTTTTTGGGACCTAAAAATGCGGAAAAGACAGCAAAATTATGCAGAAATTTAGATGACAAATTATTCTGCCAAATGAATAGAATAAAATGGTACATCTCCATAAAGTCTACAGCACCACCTCGTGGCCAAAAATAAAATTTCACTTCGGTTTTCTAATTGACTCCACAATTTTTACTACATGATCTGCGTATACAGTCTAAGGTCTATATATAAATCGTACATCATGTAATGTGAACTTTCTGTCAACACGTTTTGACAGGTCTTGGCACTGAATACTATTTGGTTGACCATATATTATAATATGAAACCCTTTCGTAGTAAATTGATAGCTGCATTATAAATTAGCAGCCCTGGGTATTGGAAACCGAACAGCAACGGACATCAAATAGAGAGGCTCAGTTTAGCCTAAACTGCATGAATTTCGATTTTAGGAGGCACGGGTGTACGACTGGTAGAGACACGACCCAAAGAACTTTCAGGAAAGCTGAAAAAGACCCCTAACAAATTCTACACATGCACAATATAATTGAAGCAAACATTTGCAGTTGTTTTGTTGCCCAGCATTCTGTAAGCACAGTGTTCTGAAAATATTGGGCCAAATATGTTTTCATTTAAGAAAAAAAAAATGCGACTTGCACTGTTTGAAGGACGAGTCGGATGTGAGAGATGGACAGTCTTAACTGATCTCTCTGGACTGCTACATTCCTTTTCATTCTAGGTAACTTGATCTGGAGTTACAGTAGACCTACTCATTCAACTCGACTGACATGAAACAGGGCGTTAATGGCTTCATAGACCGTGCAAAACGTGGACTTTAGCTTACCCTGAAGATGGAGAAATTAGAAGAAGCACCCCAGTGAGCTTTTCTCAGAAGTCACAGCTATATAACCCCCGAGGATAACAAGGGCATGAAGTCGGGAATTCCATTGCAACCCTGGAGTTAATTATCACTCAGAGTAATGCTTTGATGTGCAATCAGCTAGAGGCATCTGCTCTACAGTAGGATACCATGTCTATATAGTCTACATAAAGTAGGTGAGATCGATATTATATCCTGTAAAGTAGGAAACATATACAAATGAACAGTATGTCTTCTGAATAGCAGAAAACAAACAGGCCGTTTATTAATGGATTTTGAATTTATAATCATATTAATTGTAAATCATTATGAAGCACGTGAAAGAGTTATTAGTTTATTCTAACCTATGTATGGCACACCAGTGAGTTACAGTAATGTTACATGCACTGCATGGTGGAAATTTTAAAAAAGCTATTTGTAGACAAGCTGCGCACTCCTGAAATGTAAAATTCAGAGTCGCCCTAAGAGTATCTGGTGATTTTGTTTGTTTTTTAAGAATCAAGCTTTACTTTGAAAGCACAGATTGTTCAGCTTAAGATATTTCCTGGCATACTGCAGCAACGTTGCCTTGAAGTCAGCAGAAAAACAATTTTTCCTCAGTACTCACTTTGGCCGTTGGGAGTATTTAAATTCAAGATGATTTAGCGAAAAGTCACTTGAAGGCTTGCTTAAGGCGACCAGAGCCACATGATTCGGGAATGGGAGGGTGAGACGTGGACTTTATTTTAGGACAACAATGAATTTATGTGACAGAAGGTAGCTGGCATAGGTATGGGGTACAACAGATCCAAAAATAACCACAGGTTGTCAGGTAATAAGGGCTATAGGGTATCAAGGTGTGAATCCATCTGCGGGACAAGGATCAGGTAAGGAAGGGAAATAAATTTTAAAAAAAGTAGTGGACTCACTCTTCCACTACGGACAGGTGGTGGGAATCAAGCCCTTTCCCCGACAGTTCAAGATCTTTGCTTAAATGAAACTGTAAATGGACATTATATGATCTATAGATGAGACAAGATGTGGAATGAAAAGAAAACGCTGCTGTTCAGAGAGGTCAGTTAACAATACTGATGTGGCCATGGCTAAACCGCCCGGTGGACAGGTTTTTTTAATTTTGTGTACAGATTCTGAGTGCGTAATCCTCTGAAGAACACCGATATCCTCCACATGTCCTTCCTGTCAGTGTTATTGGAAGAGCTCTCAATCTCAGCTTACTTAAAAAGCTCATCATCACTGAAGTGTGTTTCCAAATTATCTGGAATACTAACAACTGGGTCAATTGGGTTTCGCAAGAAATCCGCTCGCACTTCCTGCCTCTTGCATTTGCAGCAATGTTTGGTCCTAAGAGACTCAGAGAGGAGCTCCATCATCTCAGCTCTTAGTCATTCTACTTGGATTTCGATTATGGCCACGCCTCCTTCCCCTGTCTGTTAATGCCAGTTCTGCCATGTGTCAGTTCAACAGATTTTGTGTTTTAGATAATCATGTCTGGATGCTTTCCATCCTTGTGGGTTCCCGATTGCTTTTTCAATTCAAGAATCGTTTTCCAGACACTCGTTCTGAACACACAGAAAATGGAGACAACCCTTTTCTCAAGAAAAGGAATAGGGGCCTAGGCAAAAAAACTAGACACCATACTGTGTGAAAATCCTAAGATGGCAGCTGTTTCTGAGATGCTGGAACCTTCACAATATATATGCTGATTTCATTATAATCAAGTCTTAAAAGAAAATCTATAAACGGCACATGAAAACAGGTTATATTCAAACATTTGAACGGAGCCAATCATGGACAGTGTCAAAGTTTATAATAATGCATCAGTTTTATTTGATACTCAAAGTGGTTGGATTTATGAAATACATGGCAAATTGCTTCTTTTTTTTTTTTTTTTTTAACTAAAAAAAAAACCACTGAGTTTTACAAAAATTGATTTTCATTAAAACAAATATCTGATTGCTATGATAAAGGTTATACCTGGCTACGGAATCCCAGCCAAGACACAAAAGGCAATAAGCTGCTTGAAAAAGTGTGTACTTCAGGAGAGCCATTTAAAAACATAAATTACACATCTGTACAACAGGATCTTGAAGTTTAAAAAAAAAGCCAACAGTATAAAAAAGCTAAAAGTCGAGCGACAACAAACGTTGACCAGGCCTGGTCGACGACGCATCACAAAACTTCCGCCGTCTTCTCGTACGGATTTAACTTCCTGTGCTGCTTCTTGTCTTTCACGTGGAGATGAAAGATTCTGACCATCATGATCAGAACAGTCCAGCAGAAATTCACTCCGTGTAAAGATCTGCCCGATTTCTGCTGCCAACAATGTCTTTTCACAATGGCGTTCTCTTGACTCCCCTCTTTAAATGAAGCGGGAATTTGTTTTCTTTCTTGGTCACTTCCAGCCCATTCTCCAAGGAAGCTTGACCAAAATCTCCACCACTGCTTTCACTAGACTACTCAATGGCATGCCGTTTGCTTACTGCAGCGCTAAAACAGCTGTGAATCTCTCGGAACACCAGCCTGTGTGCTAAACTGCACACGTCTGAAGAAACACAAAACTTAGTGACATTGAAAGAACGCAACTTGGGGAAACCTAAAAATGTTTAGCTTTGTACGTTGCACAGCAACAGTAAGAAAAGATATTCTTCTGAAAGGCTTTGCAACAGTTTTTGTACACCAGGCAGTCCCAACCCTCTGCATGCGTCGGCAAGCGGCCAACGTGTGAGGGAGACACCGGTTCTTCATCACAGCTCCATAACAAGAAGCTTTCAGGATTTGCTTCCCAAAGCCAATATTCCATGTCCCGGAGGTCACACCCACTGTACAAAATGCATGTAACGACATATCAACTTATAAATAACACTGTTCTCCGTCTGAAAATGCATTCCCTTCACTTTTCAGATCTTTCAACACTGTCAACAGACGCGTTAATTCAATGGTCGTCTTCGATCATCGCAGTTCTGCCGGACGCCTCGCACCTACGCTTCGGAGTGGAATTCAAGGTCTTCTATTGGGGGGCTCTCGTTGTCCCCAAGGAGCTCCGTCTCGGGGACGGACGCATCTTCGTTGTGCAGGCCGGTTTGTGACGCACCGTCGGCCATGTCGTCTTCGTTGGCCTTGGCGTCCTCCGTCAGCAGGGCGGCTCGATCGGTGCCCGAGGCGTTGGAGGGCGCCGTGGTGACGTAGCCGGTGCTGGTAGAACCGCTGCCACTGTGGTGCGACCCGGCCTTGGGCGCCATCGGGGGATGCATCTGCTGGGGAGGCATTTGCATGGGAATCTGCACTGGGTAGAAGTTCTGCAGGTAAGGATAGGCTGGCATTGGTTGGTAACCATTGACTGGGATGTAGAGTTGCGGAGGTACCATGGGTCTCATCTGACCCTTCATGGGCATGAACTGGGGCTGAGGGAAAGGCGAGGCCTTGGGCTTGGGACTGACGTAGCGGGTGGTGCTGATGTTGCTGACGGGGCTGGTGCTCAGAGAGCTTGTCTGGGTGGTATTGCTGGCCCCCGAGGTTTGCGCGGAACTGTTGTAGTTGGACAGACTCTCCCAGGCCCGAAGCCTGGCGTGTACATCTTTAAATCGGGGCCTCCGTGTGGGGAACTCGTTCCAACACTCTATCATGAGTGTGTAGATCCAGGCCGGACAATCGTCCGGACAGGACAGCACCTGTCGGTTGCGCACCATTTCAATGACTTCTTGGTTGGAGTAACCGCAGTAGGGCTGCAGCCCGTAGCTGAAGATTTCCCAGAGCACCACGCCATACGACCAGATGTCTGAATCTGTAGAGAACTTCCCATATATGATGGCCTCCGGGGACATCCATCGGATGGGGAAGGGGCTGGTTCCCATCAATTTGTAGTAGTCTGCAGAGTAGACCTCGCGGAACAGGCCCAGGTCCAGGATCTTAACGTTGAGCTTGTCACAGACCAGGATGTTGCGAGTAGCCAAGTCCTTGTGGACCACGTGGTGGCTGGACAGATACTCCATCCCTGCCGCTACCTGGGTCACGATGTGCAAGAAGTCCGCCTGCTCCAAGGTGGACCTCACGGTCTTGTCGTCGTCCGAGCTACCCACATCTGAGTGAGGTGACCGCATGACCAAGAACTCGTGGAGGTCTCCATGCCCGGAGTAACCGAAGATCATGCTGATTGGCTGCTCCTTGGTGACCACGCCCAGGAGGCACACAAGGTTGGGGTGCTGGAGGCGAGACCTGAGCATGGCCTCGTGCCGGAACTCCTCGCGGAGGGCGCTCTCGTCCTTGTCTTTGACCGTCTTGATTGCGACCACCTGCGTCTGTTCGCCCGGCGCCGTACTGTACAGGTGACCTTTGTAGACCTTTCCAAAGCGGTCTTCACCCAGCTCTTCCATGAAACGTACAGCCGACAGGTTGATCTCTCGCAGCTTGGCCTAGAAAGACGGTTCAGTGGTTGAAAAGATATTATACGACTTTAATCATCTAAGCTACTTTCCACTGTATCGCATCATCAGTAATTGGAGGGAAACTTACGATTACAAGCTGGAAAGAGCTATGGTCCGAATAGCTGCAATTTTACTGCATTATAGCACAGGAATGATGCTTTATAAAAGTCAAATACATCAATTTAAAGAATTTTGAATGTGTGTGTGTGTGTGTGTGTGTGTGTGTGTGTGTGTGTGTGTGTGTGTGTGTGTGGCCAGGGTTGAGATCAGTTCTGTTACTATTTTCAGAACATCAAAATGCAAACATTTTTCTTTTCTGAAAACTCAGAAACAAAACCCTGTTTATAATGAAAGTATCAAAAATCTAAGAAACTGTCCCTGAAAATGTTTTTTTTTTTTTTTTTTGTTAATCTTTCATATCACACAGCCCCCGGTGCCAAAACAGAAACTGATTTCCAGTTATCCGGGGCCGTGTCAAAGCCGTGAACTCCAGCTGGTTAGTGCCAGCGCTCGGCGACGGTACCTGATGCTTGTGCTGGCTGAGGAGGGGTAGCTCCATGTCCTGGCTGGGCGAAGCTGTGAGCTGTCTGCACGGCAGGGCGTCCGAGGAATCCTTCTGTTTGTTTCGACACATGCAGACCAGGAAGAAGAGACAGGCGATGACCAGCGGAATGGCGATGCTAGGGATGAGGATGTAGAGGATTTCCTTCTTCAGGTTCTCAGGGGGCTCTGTTAAAAAGTCCAGACAGCCTTCAGTCGCCTCCTTCATGTACCATAGAAATGCCATTTCATCGCTGCTGCACTCGCATGGCCAGGCTGGCAATAAAAAAAATCTCGAATCTGGCTACTCGACATCCGTGTTAAGTACTGTACGCTGTGCATAACATACGGACACTCGAATCTCGTGGCTGCGACAGGATACATACGGCAGGGGACTGGGTTAAGAGTTACACTCACTGTGAATTACAGTGGCTAAGATGTGTGATCTAAGCAATCCTGTAGATGACAACAACTTTTAAATGAAAGCGGTGACTGGAGAACGGTTATACTGGCTAAACTTAGACGGAAGGACGACTGAAAAACCGGCAGCTCAGTAAGTCAGGACTGTGCAGAGAGGCTTCTCTTAACACAAAGCTTGCCCGACCTCCACGCCGCTCTCCACCTATAATGCTAACCGAGGAAGCCTTCGGTTCCGCTTCAGGCCGCCGCTGCCCGAGCGGCCGTAATGCGACCGCACTCACCGCAGGGGTGGATGTCGCATAGGTCCACCCGGACGTGCTTGTCCAGCGTGAAGCACCAGGGCCCCTCCATCTGGCCCCCGGGGTTGCGGCAAAATTTGTGGTTGCCCCTGAGCTCCGGGAACTCCGCGGGCGAGTAGCGGTGGCTGTGGGGGTGCTGGGCGGCCCAGGGCTGGCACTGGTACCCCGACTTGGTGAGGCTGACGGTGCCACGGTAGTCAGCCCCACTGCCGTTGTAGCAGGTGTGATCTGTGGGGGAATCTTTCACACGGAGGGAAAACGATGGGGCCGCGTGCTCCGGGAATGTCGACTCGGATCACGTGAGCAAGCTAATGCTAAGTTAAGACCATATTCATCCCCAGCCTCGCACCCAGGGCTGCCTGGGATAGGCTCCAGGTCTGTCTGCCACCCTGACCAGAACAGATGGATGGATGGATGATTTCTCACTTAATGCAGCTGATGTTAAGTTAGTCCACATAAAAACAATGTATGACTACGGAACAATGTGCTTATAGAAGCCCTCCCCCCCAAATAAACATTTTTGCTGGCCTCATTCATGTGATTACATAAGTAAATAAGCACATTTCAAGGTTCTGGTCAGACAAACAGTAGAAATGCTATGAAAATTTAAATATTTCACAAATGAGACAAAGGCAAAAAACAGCATTTCAAGCATCAGGTGCTCTGGTCGGATTGGCTGGCCTTGGGAGACTGGTCACATGACCTACTGTGTCACAGAAGGCGGAGCAGTGGCACGGGGCACCTACATGCCACCAGCTTGTCGCTGGGCACGCCGATGCGCATGCAGTTGGCGGCGTCGGGCGAGCCAGGGTGGGGCAGCAGGTGGCAGGTGGGCAGTTCCAGCTGCATGAGGATGAGTGGGTTCGAGCGGGCAATGGCGTACTCCGCGTGGCACAGGTTGCTCTCCAGCGCCTCGCACTCGTCACGGCACAGCTGGCGACGCCGGGCGCCCCTGGATCCCTCGTCACACAGCGGGAACACGTAGTGGCAGAAAGACGGGATGGCGAACTGGGAGCACTGGTCGGACAGGTGCGTGGACGTGCCGATCATGGTTAAAGCAGCTGGGGGAGAGGGGATGGAGTCAGTCGCTAGAGATGGATTCATGGCCCACGTCACAGAAAACGCACACGTGCAAATGGGCAACGGAACCGTCGTCATTTATCACTGAGGGCGAATGAAAACGCAAAGCAGTAATACAACGTTAGCCTATTTACCAAACTTTCAGGCCAAAGCTATCAGGTTTTCGTGTACACGGCTGTCAGAATCTTTATGTCACGCAGAAGAACGCAAAACTGTCCTGTCTCCTTCCCATCTCGTCATTCCTTAAGGGTCTGGCAATGTTTCACCGGTTGGTAAATGTGTTAAAATAACTTTCACGGTCATGAAAGCCTAGCTGCTTCCCATCCTCACAGCAGGCTCTGTCGTTTCCGTTGCCAGTTTGCACGGAAAGCATTAGCTACGTCATCACTATTCACAAACTTGGGGGGGGGGGTTTATTTTTTCCCCACTGTCTTGGTTGTGGCACCAATTACAGCCAGGATTTCAGTTACTTGAAGTGAAATACCGATTGTTTGGCCAGTTTCACTGGGTCATAAATACACCACGCAATCCCCAAAAATGTCCTACATTTTAGCAATTCATTTCCCAGTAATAAACAATACACGACATTAGCACAAAAAAAAAAACTGAATCATAATGCACTTGAAATTAAATAGAATGTTATAAAAGCTTTATGTTCTATAAACATCTGCCAAATAAAATATTGTTGTCTTGTGCGAAATTGCAAAGCTCAGTTTGGAAGGCTACACCAAAGTAGCCCAAAGAATGAAAGTACGTCCACAGGAAATGCGTTTCCAAATTTCATTTCGGACACATCACTGCAGCCGTCTCTTCTGTAAAGCCACCGCATACAGATCATTCCTGACATTACTGTATCATTAACGTCAACCACGAAATCCTCTGTTTAATGACACAGTAACGCATCGCAGATATTGACTAAAGCAGTAAAAATCATGGGCCTTTCAATAAAGTAAATATGCCCCCAGGGTCTGCTGAAACATTTCCTAGAATGATTTTCCCGAGTTGGATTAAGTTTACATACCGCAGACTAAATTTATATTACGTTCCAATGCATTTTCCTTGCCGGGTTTGCCCTGCCATATTAAAAAGACAAAGATTCAGAGAAATGTGACTTTTAATTTCAATGCAGGCCAACGTAGTGGCAAGTGTGAGATCTGATGCATGCTTCTGATGTGACTGGATGTCCCCAAGAGCGGAGCCTCTCACAGTTTTTGTGCTACAGTTAGCGAAAGGTTGTGAGAAGCACTGAAAGGTAGACATTAAGGCTCCGGAGTGTTTATGGATGTAACACACACACACACACACACACACACACACACACACACACACACACACACACACACACACACACACACACACACAGGTGCTCTCTTTGACCAGGTCATTTGTTTTACAGTTGGACACATCCCCTCACAAACCCTTGGAACTTAATTAGTGGACCCTAACCAAAGTCTACAAAACCTCAAGAGCAAAGTCAACAGTTTTGATCTAAAAAATATTTACAGCTTGTCACACACACCCACAGAGAACTGCAGCACTATCCTGTTGTAATCGACGGTGACAGTAGAAGTCTGCAGCGTTTAAAATGTCAACCAGCCAGATCTCAAGTGTGAGCAGATGTCTGTCAAGTTCTCTGAACTTCATGATAAATGCAGGCAAACATCTTCGCTCTGTATAATTTTACGTGGGGGGAGGGAGGCTGGTACCAGCTCCACATACTGATATAGTGAAGATATAAAATGGAAAGGAGTTTAACCATTTCGTTTATTATTGTATCGGCTGGAACTGTCTGAAGGAGACCAGCTGTTTACAGGCAACTTCAAACATACTAATGGGCTTAAAGATGAAGCAGCTTACTGGTCACAACAAACACGCAATTCCAAACAGCAGCAGATAATTCTAGAAGCATGTGGAGAAGCTGCTTTAAGCCACTGAACTGAGAGAATCAAGATGTCAGCATTGTGGCAGAACACGTAAACTTTGACTTTCATGTGACACATTTCATTTTAAAAAGGTATTAATCCTAGTCAGTCAGTAAAGACAGCAGGGTAACGAAAGAAAAAGCAGAACTCTAAATGTTAAAGTTTTATTTTTTACAGGGGTTGATGGCGTTTCCTGGAACTGGGCTGGGATTTCCCATGATTCTGTGGGCTGGAATTTCCCATGATTTTGTGCTTAAACCCCATTGAGATTCAGTGTTAAAGATGATAGCAACAACAGTAGAAACCATGTATAAGGTATTAAAAACAATTATACTTATAAAAAGACAAAAAAAAAAAAAAAAAAAAAAAAAAAAAAAAAAAAAAAAAAAAAACAAAAAAAAAAAAAAAACAAAAAAAAAAAAAACGAAAAAAACTCCCCGGAAACCCTCACACACCCAAAACCCACCCCAA
>JAACJT020000095.1:277762-302607 GCA_009936485.2 Gymnarchus niloticus | reverse complement strand
TCATGTATCAGCCCCCAATTACCCAGGTCACAAAAGCAAAGTTTGAAGAGAAAAACAGGTCTTTTCCATTTACTTTAAGCCTAAGCAATTGGGAAATAACACTTTCTGCCCAGGAACAAGTCAAAATTTTGTTACATAGTGTTATCAAGGGCAAATCTGTAGCTATTTGTGCCTTGTCCAAAAATGCACATTTCCAGACTGCAGTGAGAAAGATGTCCATGTTTCAATTTCTCCAGCTCTCGCTGTCGAACTCGTCACAAAGTGAAAGGGAAGACCACACTCCATGGTGAGAATTTCAGCAAACGCACGAGAGGGGAGATTCCCTGGCCCTTACCAAGGCGAACGTAGAGCACACCAGTGGCAGAGATGACCTTGACAGTGTTGGAGGCCACGCACTGATAGTACCCCGTGTCTGTCGTGTCCAGGTCCTGGATACGCAGCTTGGAGCCGGTCTCCGTCTTGCGGATAGAGATGCGACCCTGTTCCTGGACCACGGGTGCGTCGTTCTTCAGCCACTTGATGCTGGGTTTGGGGTTCCCTGCCACTTTGCAGTGCAGAGTGGCCGTCTGGCCCTGGAGGGTGGTGATATTGTTGACTGGTTCCAGGAAGTCCAGGAAGTAACCTGAAAGGGAATCCACAGTTGGCCAAAAGGGTCAAAAGCTGGAGGGTGGGGGGGCGTTGAATACTGACCTTAAACGACTTTCCCCCTCGCTCATCAGCACGTTTGCTCCCCCCGTTTACATCCTGGAGAGAACATCCCTGTTTTGAGCAAAAACGAACACGTTCCCTTCCTGTCCACAAAGCGAGGAACCCACCAGATGTGTCTCATTTAGTTGGACTAAATAAACAAGAACCGACTGGTCACTGCCCCTCTTCCACAGAGCTGACTTCCCGTTTGATGATATTATTTTGCCCCTGAACTGCTGAACTCAGGGTAACGTAAGCAGTTACATCTGGATTAAGTAACTCAGACTATTCCACGAAACAAGCTGTCGTTCTGAAGGAATCAATCTCGACTCAGAGGACAAACATTAATACTATTACTCCTTTGAATTTATTTTGGCGTGTAGTTAAGCCTTATATCTAAACATCGTCTCTGTTGTATAGATTTTCCCCAGAAGTACAAGCATCGATAGAGAGTTGTTCAACCACTGAGGGTTTCTTTCTATCAGAGAAATACATACTTCAGTCAAACTTCCGATCACATATACTGGAACCTTCCAAAAGACGCCAACTTCCTGAACCCCCAGACATATACAGTTGTCCCCAAGTGAGAAGCCCTACCCAAGCAGCCACTGAGATGTGAGAGGTGACACTTCAGATGTGACAGATCCCCGCTGCAGATCACGCTGTCATCCCTCCTAGTGAGGACTACACAGAGTGAGGTGACAAGTCTTGCGAAGGTTCTAGACTGTCGAGGTGTGACCAAACACTTAGGGTTTTCTCACCCAGGTCTCAGTATTAGCCTGGACCCAATTCGCTAGAAACCGGAACACACCGGTCAGCTGTCTTCAAGTTTGAGCAACAGGAAGCAGGAGAAGCCGAGCAGAACTTGGTAAGACACGTCCGTACTGCCACCATACGGCTCGTCGTTGCTCAAGTGTCAAATCATTTACTAGCTTAGTACTTTACAAGATATTTAACCATGTGGTCATTACATAACTTACCAATGAGTGGTAAAGCACACTAACAAATAGAAAACTAGTACTATCCCATTGCAGTGAAAAACAAACACTGACTGCAAGACGGGAATCGTGTGCCTGTATAACAACTAGAATCATGGCGCATATTTATATGTGTTTTCCAGAGTGTTTCACGACCATCTAGCTAGCGTGTGATTGCTAGCAAGCTGCCGGGCAAAAGATAAACCGGAAATTTGGGCGGTCAGGTACGAAAGCGGGAGCACAAACTCTGTCAAGGTGGGGGGTTGCCTCTGACGCTGGTGAGAGTGGATCTCTTTTTATAGAAATGCTACCCTCGAAGGCTTCTCTCCGCCCCAACCAAACATGTGACTTGGTTTCAATCAAGCAATTGGGCCACGAGTCAGGACTTTTTAATCGTGGCGTTAATCCTGACCCCTAATTACTACAATTACCATCCACAGGACCCCGCCACAACCCAGCTGCTACTACAGAGACTGAGAGGGTGTGTGTGTGTGTGTGGGGGGGGGGGGGGCACCCCCAGACAAAACTTCATGATGACAATGCATGGTGCATCGTAAAAAGTGTCAAATTCTTTTCTGTGGCTGGAATAGAAATGATAACACTGGAAGACTTGCCATTTTCAGATGGTGGTAATAACAGGATGTCCATCAATTCATGCCTGGGGGCATGGAAGATACCAATCTCCAAAGAGACACAGGGGAGTTCAGGCACAGGTCTGCCAGTCACGAGAAGAACCAGCGTGGACCTCTGGCCGGGGGACAGGTTCTCACAGGTACGACACACAATCTTTCATCAGCACTTCTGTGAGATGGGGGATCTCTCGACACCCTCCTGAGCACGCTCTGTTAACACCGCACTGGGCTGCCTGGCTACAGCAGGTCGTCCAAAACCCGAACCCGGGGGGGATGGAGGAGAGCATGGAATCGCAGCCACAGATGGGAATTTTTTTTTTTTGTGCTCCTCAAAGAAAAACAACTTTGCAGGAGCTTAAATTATATTCTGAGAATGCTAATAAAACTCTGAAAAATCTACTTTTCAATCAGGTATACACGATCTTCAACAGCTCCATTTGTTAGGCATGACTGAAAACTAAAAATAAAAAACCCCTTTGCTCAAACCCGCTTTAGGCTAGCGGAGAAGAGGTGGTGATAACGAAGGAACATTTAAGACATGAGGGCCTCACACAGCAACAGCCTGTCAATTCAATTCGTTTTCCATGAATGAATTTCCCTGCTTGTTGTGATGCCTGTGGCTAGACATTTGGCCCCAGAATGCTAAAGAGGCTTTGTAATCTTTAGAAGTTCAAGGTTTTAACAACAAACTCTAAGTTGATCTAACAAACACGGCACCTACAAGACTCTTATGAGATGTTGTAATAGATCCTTTGGGCTTTAAATATGGGAGAATCTCCTTTAGCCTAAGTTGTGGCCCAAATTTTTAAAAACTGAGAACTCTAGGGGACTCTAAACAGCATTATATGTGTAATGCACAAGGAACAATGCCAGGGAATGAGCTTACAAGCTTATGTGATTAGTGGGGCGAAGAGAGGGAAACAAAGATTTGAACAATTTTGACGGTAATTTATTCACTCTGGCGTGTTGCCCCCCCCCCCCCCCCAAAAGGGCATGGGGCTGCTGGCTGCCTAACAATGTGGTCAAAAGCTTACAAAAGACTTGAGGGGAGAAGGCTGGTGGGTAAAATTTATCTGGCCCAAGAGAGTCCATACTGTAATGAAATTCATCATTAATGCACGTCACCGAAAGCCCACCATACCATCGATTATCTCAGCTCTTTGTTCACTCAAAAAGGAAGAAATCCAATAAAAATGGATGACTTCAGATACAATTTTACTTTTTAAGCTATAAATAAATAAAAATTTAAAAAATAATAATAATAAAAAATAAAATAAAAAAAAAACATACATTCATTTGCTCTGAATCTGAGAAAAAAAAAATTTTTCCTATGTTTTCCTGTGGATGTAAGTTTAGTGCATGGTTCTGGCTTTAGAGCCTACGGATGGACATTTTCACGCACGGCAGTTTATCTGGCTGACGCGAGTACCCAGAAAGACGTGACACGTGAAGTCAAAAGATAAACCAACAAGCACGGGCCATGTACAGGATCCAAGTGTGGTGAGAAAATGATCCCGGTCACACGGTTCGTGCCACCCAATCCAGCATACTTTTTCCTGATTGTACAGACTCAAATTTATGGCTATGCAAAGTAGGATGAGGATAAGAAGTTCCCGGAACACACATTTCTGCAGTTATTAATCGAACAAATGCAGAAAATGTGCCCATTGCTGCTCTCACTCTTTTACCAACTGCCAGTGAAGGAGCACCTTCTTGGGTAGGCGGAGCCAGAACTCAGTCCCGCAGTGGAATGCCGACTCTCTGTGAAGTACTTGGTTATCTACAGACATCCTCAGCTTCAGTTATGGCTTCTTCCCTTAACATCTGATGCAGGGCCTCCTACGAAACCATAGCAACAAGTTGACTCATACAAAATTGTCAGATTGTTATTTTGCCTCAGGCTTCATAGTGACGGGGGGGGGGGTGAACAATGTGATCCCCCCCCAAAGAACACCGTTCTCATTTAGCGAAGGTTCCAAAACGACGTGATTCCCCCCCTTGAAAGAACGCTGTTCTCATTCAGTTAAGGTTCCCTTGAGATGAGCTGACAAGGCCTCTGTCTGACGTGAAGGCACTGGGGCCCACACCTGGAATGAGCAAGTCTTGGCGTGGTATTAGCGGTGAATCCGTAATTAATTACCGAAGCCCGGTAGAGATGTGCTCCACTTCCCCAAACTCAGCTGCAAAAAACATAAATATCTCCAGCTGCTGCAGCCTCGGGGCACGAAACGTTAAGATTTTTATAAACCGTCTTAAAATTCTCTAATCGGTGATCGAGAGGCAGGGTCAGAGTACATTCGCTAAGATGGAGCTGCGCCACATGTCCATGTAGGTGACAGCAGATTTGGCCATCGTGAATACGTAACCAAAAGTCGACTACGTCCCGCTATTGGCATAGAAAACCGGGTGTTTAGACCATCTCCTTTCTACGACCACCAAAGACGCCTCATTTATAAATACTATGTGCTGCATTCTTCACGTGGTAGAAGGCTACGTTAATCATTAGCAGGTAATAGAAGCAGCTGGGTGATCTTGTCTGCGATGAATCTTTAGTTTTCACAGTACTACCTTCTTTCAGGATGCATATTGCTATTTTGACCAGTGATTCTTGGCGTGACACCAAGTCTTCCTGGAACGTGAAGAACAGAAGCCCGTTAGAGCAGCAGGGGCCTCGTTATACAAACTCCTCAGCAGAATAAATATTAATAATAATACTGAAATTAAGCCAGGCCAATATCTCGTGTGAACATGAAGAGGTCATTCCTCCAAAGTACCTCTTATAAGAAATGTTAATATACTGATACTGTACATAGCAGAAAGCAAAAATATCAATAAAGCTAAGCAAATTACATTTTACAGTCAAAAATGTTTTTAAAACCAAGTGCCTGACAAAAAATAAAAATCTTTCAAGTTGAATTCTCCTCAAATGCTGTAATAAAAAGTAAGAATACCAAACAACTCTAGCATTTCTTGACAGGCAAAGATGTCAGAAGTACATTTGATGCATTACTTAAATTTAGACATTATACAAACCTGCTCAAGTCGTTTTTAATCTGAAACGAAACACTGAATGTCAGAGAGCAATTAAAAAAAATCTAGAACAGAAATAAGATAACCGGATATTTGCACACTGCAAAGATAAACTGCGACGTTGCTTGGATGCTACATTAACGTTCCTGAGGATTGTCTCTTAAGCGGCAGAAGACACGGAGCAGAAATTCCTGATTAAAAACAGCCACCACAGCACTGCTTGTAAAGGCAGCAGAGGTATTGAAATCACTGCCCCCCCACCTTGATTTTCACACACTGTACAAAGCACAGCCTCGCCTTTGATGGGAAGTGGGTGCCAGAGAGACCCAAATGCAAGACATTTTCATCCCACGCGATATTTATGCGGCTCAGGTCCTGGTTTAATGACTCACGTGAGCAGAATGACACCCGCGACCTCCAGGTCTGGTAAACATTTGGATCAAAGGGCTTCAGTGCAATACCTCTATATTGTGGATTCTTAAAAAGAGAATTATTACTGGAGGAACGGTATGGGATGTACGGCACACCTGGGAAGCTGTGCCGGCAAGCAACAACGTGTGCAAGAAGTAATGGCATCATCCTGCACTTCAGAGCGCGTGACGAGAAGGCAGCAACCAAAATAAACGGACTATCAAAGTCACACTGGCAGAAACAGCGGGGTGACACGACTCAACTGCAGCGTTCGTTTCACCTCTGCTGCCGAAATTCCGTCTCAGAACATCCACTTCCCCGGCTTTTAGCCCTCATGGAAATGAAAGACAAGACTGGAGATTATTTATTTATTTTTTTAAAAATCTTTGGAAAACAAATCAGCGCCATCGTATCATATGAGAACGATTTTGCCGCAACATGGGCGTTAGTGGCCAATACAAACATTATTTTTGGTACCGTGTTCATGCCCCCTGCCCATCGCTGGTATCAAACGGACCTGCCAAGACGAAGTGGTAGGCTTTCCTGCAGCTTAAATTTATGCATACAAGCAAACCCTCAAGATTCAATGGAACCCCCCACACCCACCTTCAATTAAGCTGTAGTTTAACATGCAGGGCTTCAAACCGACCAGTGATATACAGTTTGACATTTGTGTAATTATGCATAACTATACATGCTCATACGGTTATTAATTATGCCAAAGGTCAGCTTTGTAAAACTGGCTTCACTCTTTGGCCCTATCGGTTTTTGCTACAGCATGGCTGAGCCCCTCTCGCATTCTGGACTGTGCATGTTTTGGAGGGAAATAAAAATCCTATCAGGACAAATATATTATTCTGACATAATTGCTTCCTTAGCAATCAATGAGTGCTAGTAGAGCGTAAGTGGTATTTAATTACAGGCTGCTCTTGAAAGGAAACTTAATCCATCATCCATGGAAAACGCTATGGAAGAATAAAAAAAGAAAAAATGAAGGTCGTTGAATTTTAAATGTGGAAAACTCTGATTCCAGCCACATCAACTGACAGCCTCAGAGTCAACTGTCAGAAATGCAAAGTAGCTAAGAGAATGACTTGTTTGTCCCACTGAGGCCCCCATAATCTGACAGCTACACCTATCTTACTCTCCCAAAACAGCCAGCAGAACCACCATCAAAGTAGTACTTAAACGTTAACTGACTGATTCACAGAAAGATGAAAGAGAATGCGTTTCCCAGAACTGTACACTGACAGTATCATATTATACCACGATGACTATCATGCTCACTTTGATGCAGACCTTCGTAATTGTGAACTATATATTAAACGTATGTTTAGGGCACACAAACTTAGACTCACACCAAAGTCATGATATGGACTGTAAGCTTCAGCTTTTCGTGTGCAATTATGTACTGAAACAGACCCAAGTGCGCATCCATCACACGGGAGGGGGGGGGGGTCCTACTTCTACTCAATAGCCTGGCTAAGGCAGCAGCATAGATTAGCCTGTTAGCTTCTTATCTTTCAGAGGGCCTCGCGCCTCCACAGCTGGGTGGAGTTACCTTCTGACGTGGGCCAGCCTCTGCTCTGTGCCTCGGCGACGCCCTCAGCCTCCACCGACTGGGATTGGTCTGTGTCGGCTGTAGGGACAAGATGACAAAAGCCACAGTGAAACACTGTCGGTCTCGTAACTTATTTTTTATAGTGCCTTTCACGCACAGGTGCCTCATGGTACTTAACTGGAGTGCGCATTCTCACCCGGGGACACAGCAAAGCAAGTAAAACATTTGAACACACAAGACAATTTTGTCTTGCAAAAACTGACCCAAAGCAAAACTGAGCCAACAGAAAACAACTTTTCAGTGGATTCACAACAGGAAACAACTGGAGCTGTGGTGAAATGCCGACATGATACGTGAAAGGCAAGGAATGATTAATGATGGCAATTTTCACCAATGAAATCAAGTCCAATCAGAGAACAGCCTCAGCAGTCATCACGTGTCACGGCCGGAGGCGGACCGGCTATACGTGTGGCACGGGCATGCATCATGTCAGGCGAACCGAGGAGGAAGTCCTGAACTTAGAAGAGGGCAGAAGTGAATTCAGAAAGAATCCTTAATGCAACACAGCTGGCAAGGAGAAGGGGGGGAGGGAGGAAAAAAAACACCCAAGTTTAATGTGAGGAGCTTTTGCCAGAGGCACAAAGAGTCAGAAGACAAAAAAGCAACAAAAATATATCATATGGACAAATTTTATGGTCAGGAAAACTGAGGTTAGGGTGCTGTAGAAAGTAAAAATTAATCGCAAGGCCTCAGGAGAAGACATCCATAACTCTTGGAGCTGAAAATGAGAAATAAACAAAATGGACAGGCCTTTGCAAAAAAATGATATAGCAGAATTTTACCAAGATGGCTAAAACTGAAAAAAAAAAAAAAAATTATTGTCTTAGGAGCAGTATATTTAGCATACATCAGAGCACTTGTATTAAAAACTCAAGAAACAAACGAAACAGATTATGGTGCATCTTTACAGGCTTTCACGGACACTGAGATGGCCTCACAGATGTTTGGCTGATGTTTAAGAAACACAGAATTCACGCGATAATGACACACCTTGGACATTAGATACGTACAAAAAAAAAAAAAACTGACAGGTGTACTATGAAACTGAAGATTTGCATTATAATGGAATCCACCGTAACGCAGAATTTTCTAAATTCTTCTGACGTTTCGCTTTCTCCCGCTGCCAGAAAGATCAAAAGACACCAACGCTGCAATTGGATTCACATCATCGTCTTCCCCCCACTGAAGTTTATGATTTTTCCTCGTTTAATAGGCCCCCCGAGCCCTCATGAATAAACCGCATTAGCCGTTATGCTAGCAGTCGAACACGCTGAGGTCACTCCAATAATTACACGCCGCTCCTTGTTCATGTCTCGACCTGGAATGTGCTGCAGGGTCAGCCATTAGCGTGGTAATGAGTCTGTGGTGACATTATAACACGTCTCGTCCCGTCTCGTCTCGTCCCATCCCGTCCCACACGACGCAGTCACAGATAAGCACACACGCAGCACCTAGCGCCCCCACTTTCCCATTCACACGAAACCCTCAGACACAAGATAAGGGCATTGCTTAGAGTCCCAGATATGAAACATGTCTACCTTAAGATCTTGCTCTGATAAATTAAAAATCTCTCTTCAGGACGCATATTCCACAGTGATGCGTTTCCATGGTTATGGCAAGCTTCACTTGACATCACCGCTTCGGCCAAGAACGGCCGTGGAGTGACTCATTCACGTTCCCTGACCAATCAACTCAACGTATACCTGCTTGAAAAGACAAAGTGGTCCTAAACACCAAGTTCCCTTAACGAAGCGAAAGGCCAAATTCAATTGCACCAATCATAATCCTTCGTCCCTGTGACTCTGACTCAGATTAGTGGTTAGTGGAAGGGCCAAAGGATAATCCTTGGTGTTTTTTTTTGGGGGGGGAGGTCACAGGGGCTGAAGTCATACACATTCAGATGCACTAAGCTTGATATCAATAAAGGAAAAAAGTATTCGAAACAAGCAAAAAATTCAAGTAAAAACTCAGCCTATTTTTTTTTTTTATATAAAAGAAAAGGAATGTCCAAAGAGTTTATGTGGCAAATTCTTACTTTATTTTTTTTTTTTTCTTCTCAAACTGAATTGGGAACAGCATGTTGAGAGACCTACTGCGGCAGTATGATTTGTTAGACAGCTTACATTTCTGAAACGTAAAACTAATCAAGCTGCAGGATCTGGGAAATGTTGTTTCTGGATGGGGAAGCCGACTCGCTGGCTGACTGGCTGGCTACGTGGGGGTGGAGGAGGAGGAGTCGAAGGACATTAGTGAGGCAGGCCTCGGGGCCTCGCAGGGCTGAGGAGCAAGTACTCCAAACGCTGCAAAGCGAGAGGATGAATAACCACTCCTCCGACAGCCAGCACAAAATTGCAAGAAGAATCATTCCACCGTCACTGTAATACCAGCAGAGTCTGTTGTAACTTCTGTAGACCCCGGCTGCCGGTCCCGCTGATAAAAGCAGCATACTAATAATTCGATGAGCTTTAAGGGGAAGACCACCATGCCTGAAATTCATAGCGTTCGAATAGCACGCTGCCCTCAAACATGTCCAACTCCAACACGTGCCCCATTTTGAAATCTCGAACCTGGGCGAAAACAACATTTTTTTTGATCTGTCATGTGACACAAAGCAAGGAGGCAGAAAATTCGCCGTGCTGAGGCTTCAAAAACTGTACTGTGTGGGGGACTTGGGGAAAGGCCTGTACTATGTGGGCAATAAGAAATGATACAATTCCATTCATCCATACAGGTCCGGATCAACGGGGCCTCCAACCTATCTCAGGCAGTATAGGGCACAGAGAGGGGGGCCCCGAGGACAGGGGCATACACACACTGGCAATATAAAGATACCAGTCCATGTCTGCGGACTGTGGGAGGAAACCCACGCGACATGTGAAGAACATGCAGAAAACACGCAAACATGTGAACTCCCCGTATGTATATCTAAAAATAAATATGAACCGATAGCCATATATGGGGTTTACATTCTATATACTGCCCACACACTAGATCACACGGAAAGCAGTCTTATAATCCTTTCTTACCTTTCTGACCTATTCATGAAGGTCGTGACAACAAAGAACTCACCTGAGACGGCCGAATGAATGCGGCACCAGTTTCTCCCCGATGAGTTTGAACATTGTGGCCCTCGTGGGGAGCCCGCGGCCAGAAGGACCCGCCCAACAAAAGGGCCAGTGTGGAGGCGCGGAGCGAGACGCCCATCTGATTACTTTGGCTCAGCGGGCCTCCGACCTGCCGGGCTGTGCTGAATCGCTGCCTTTCAGGGAACATTCTCCTTTCTCAACATCCGGCCCTCCTGGCAACCGAAGGGGGGAGGGGGAGCGGGGTCCGTGTCCTTGTAAAGGATGCAATAGAGTTGGGGGGGGTGGGGGTTGGCAGGGGCCTTGACATGAGGGGAATGGACCCTTGGCCCGAAGTAGGAGCCTGTTAACACTCCATTTGCCCCTCTGGAGAGCCGTTGTGAGGAAGTCCCTTGGCCAGGGCCCGTAAAGTAAAGAGAAATTAAAGTCGGAGTAGCTGGGTACTGTGGCCATGGTAGGAAAAACAGGTCATGCCATGTCAGTGGCAAAAATCCCAGGATGCTCTTTAAAAAATAGAAAGGAAATCAATCCTGCTTCTCTGCCTGTTGTCATAGATTTAAGGTAGCAGGATGGCACACACAATAGCTTTGGGTGACTCTAGAAATGATGTTTCTGCACGTCTTACCGATAAGCTATCAGCAATTTCCAGACACTGCGTGAAGCACAGACATCAGCGTTACTTTTTTAAAAAATAAAGCAAATAGAGCCGCTAGTGGCAATCTGACCCGCCGCAGGTCTTCCAAGCGCCACTTACCAAACGCATCGAGCGCTCAGACAAGACCGAACAGATATGCGAACGGCTCTCCATGCCTGCAACAGCACTTAATGCGAAGAGATAAATATTTAAGGAGGGCTGCCGGGTGGTGCCTCGCACACATTAGCCTGCAGATGACGCGACCTGGAAGAGCATGGGGTTTTCTTTGGAAAGCAACCTGGATAAGAACCCCCCATCCAAACGAGGGCCGCCCAAATGAATTCGAAAGGTAACCAAGATATTTGACTTAATTGGGTTAAGTATGCCATCGCTCCACTTTAAGAGCATTATCAGGTGGAAATTAACTATCCACACCTAAAACTGCTCCACGGAGCAGTTGTGGGTCTTTGGTATGAAGTTCACTTGGATCCGAGACCAAAAAAGAAGTTAGTCCTCTGAGGAAATATAACCAAAAGAATTTTTGACGCATGCACACACACGCACGCACGCACACACACACACAGCCATACAAATAGGCAAGTGTGTCTTTGACCGTAGTGGTAAGTAGCCCTGCTCAGTGCCACATCCTATGATGTCTTACACCGACCACATCCTGTGTGGAACACCATGACCCTATCAGCAGAGCGCAAGGTTACAAATTACCAGCAGCCCGTCGTCATGCTGCCCTTTAAGCCTGCCAGGACTTCTTTTAGTATAAATGGATCTTTTCCTGCATCTTCCATGGAAATCCCCAGAGCAGCCAGCAAAATGTCTACTTCAGGTTTACTGGACATGACTCAGCAAACTAGGCCTACTGTAGCCACTCTCCGTCTGCTGCCAGAGTATCCCAGCACCCCCATCAGCTTTTCAAATCTCTCTGGGACAGGATAACATTGAAATGCTTCATATAAGAGGATTGTGAAGGTGAAAATGCCCAAGTGTATGAAGACGGAAGGGAGCTCAGTTCAGAAAAACCAGACGCAGGCCCAATCGTTGTTTTTAAGGGAACGAAACGACAAATCACATACTTTTTCTATCTTCAGATACAAGGACTAACAGAAAAGAAGAGCTCCTCTTAGATCCAAAATTGTCCTGCAAGTTCCTTGGTAATACACATTTGCGGTTCTGAAACAGGTCAATCAAAGAGTTCTGTCCCAGAGAAACAGTAGCTAATTGTGCTTTAAATACACATACCATAATAATCAGTATCATTTCAAGGAAAAATACACTTGAAAAATCAAAAAATACGCAAGAAAGAAACTGTTCAGACACACACAACGGGAGGGAATACGGACGTGCATATAGTATGGACCAAAAGTCAGAAAAGTCATGGAAAATTCAGGATTTTTGTTTAATCCTGGAAATAGTTTTAAAACAGGCAAAGACATACCAGCATTTCACAGCAGCTTGCCAAAAAAAAAGTCCAATTAACAGATAAATCAAATTTAAGATTTATGGCGATAAGTGTTTAGGCAGGGAGATGGAGGTACGGTGTAAAAACATGGTGGTGGGAATATTCAGGCCCGTGGGTCTTACCAAATCTGGAGTCGGACACCTGCACTGAGTCGACCTCACTCTGACAAAGGAGAAGTACCAATCCACCCAACAGAGACACGCTATACCCTCTGGTTTGGATCTTTGTGGAGGAGGATTCATACTGCAGCAGTTCAAGGACCCCAAACATACCTCAAAGGAGTCAAAGCTTTGGAAGAACTACTGTAAGAACAAAGAAGATCAAGGAGTACTGTCTGTCAAGGACGTTCCTCCACAGTCACCTGACCTCAACCCCACCAAACATTCATGGGGTCACTTGAAGACTGAGAAAGACAAGCATTTAGTAATACCACGGTCATCAAATCATGCTGGGACAACATGGATCATCAGGTTTTGTAATGAACAATTCCGTATTGAATTAGGAACAATTTCAAAACAGAAGCATCTTCACGAGTGGTCTCAAACTTTTGAACCCCACCGCAAGTCAACCGAGTCCAATGCATTTATGACTCAAAATGCAGAGATGCAAACAGCAGCCAAGTGCAGTTGTCTCTACCGCAACAAGCTGAGGGCCTCAACTGCCCTAAAAGTGCCTTTGGATGGGGAGTGACAGTCAGGAAAAAGTCTCTCCAATGAAGGGGTGTGACGACCAGCATGGATGATGACACTCTGTCACCATCATGACCATACCTCCTCAAATGCAGCCATCTGGCCCTCTCACATGAAAGGATTGTGGAACAGAAACCCTGTTCATTACGTAAAGTTGGTATGATTAACTTTTCTCTTTGTGGGATTCATTTGCCATTCCAAGCCTTTATACACACATCCCTGTAACCGTAGCTTTAAGGGTGCATCCAGGAGTCAAGGATGTACGTAGAGTTTATTTCTCCAAGAAAACGGGGGGGGGGGGGGTTTGGATCTACAAGATGCAGTGTTTTTCGTATGCAACATGACGAAGCTGCAACACTAAAAATATCGTAGAATAAAAAGGCAAAGCAGGGCGAATTCTCTGCAGTTCGGGGAACACATTTCAAGCCAAGTATAATTACACAGCAGAGGGGAAGCTGAACTCCTCAGATCTTCCACACAAAATTATGAGATAATGACAGCCCTCTCCACCGACGTAAACTCGACTCCATGGAACCTTCGGGGTTCTGTGTTTATCGTCAGAAACTCTGGTAGTCATAGCAAGCTAGCTAAATTTAGGAGTACAACAAGACAAAGGGAACAAGGGGTGGACAAAAAAAAAAAAAAAAAAAAAAAAAAACACGTTTAACAAAAGTAGTGCTAACACCCCATTTTGAGTACCCTGCCAGGCACATAATGCCCCGGTGACCTTTAAAATCACCTGGCAACGATGCCAACAACCTACAAGTCTGCTCCTCTTAATGAAGGCTAAGCGTTCGGGACTTAAGTTGGGCCGCTGCAATTAATCCCATTCATACTCTAGACTCATTATTAGCAGTTAATTATAACAACACTCACCTCTACGATTCATCTGAAGAAATGGCTGGCTAGATTCCCGCCTACTTTTCCATCTGCAGAGAAGAACTATGCGACACAGCGCAATTATAAGTCTGAGTAGCGGACATTAAGAGATCATATTTTATACTGAAATAAATTGCACAAAATAATCCAAACTACAAAAACAAAAACTTGCCATTTTAAGCAAGAGCAAAAACACTACAATTACAGTCTTGCGAGTGTCCGTTTGGTCACGAGCACATATTGAAGTTGAATTTTCTCTTTAATCAACTGCAATCCAAGCTAAGCCTTTTGTGACATTCTGGTGTGTTTGTCCTAGCTTTTTATATTCGTTATCAAGATGAATGGCTTTGCCGGGGCTTGAATCACAGGCACTCCAACTTCCTGCAATCTGAACGGACATTTTTGGTCCAGGGCAGAACCAGCATATCGTCTGATGCAGAGTCCGCTTTTTGGGATTTTGGGTAGGTTGGGAAGGGGGGTGGTGTTGACTAGGTCAAAGCTAAGTTCTTGAGACCACATTCCTCTAACCATACTAATTTTATTTTTGCCTGTTCATCACTGTGACTAAACAGCAGCGGTGAAGGAGCTGGAAACCATCCCCACGATGCCTGGATAGCAGCCCAGCCAAGGCTAGACTGCTTTCCAATTCCAAGCATGTCCAAGATGCAAGCCCTCCCTCCATGCTCCAGGGAGTCTCGCTGTCAGTCACACCTTTTTTTTTTTTTTTTTAAAAAAAAAAAATAATAAGATCCACTACCCTCACTTCTGATTTCCTGTCAAACTAAGAGTAGTTCAGGATAATTTGAAGGAAATACCCACGTCCAATTTGTGAGCCTTTAGAGGCAGACATCTTGTCTAGCGGAAATAAGATCAGAAGTACAAGCCTGAGCCAACACATGAACCATTAGATTGTCCCTCAGGTCAGTACATATAGTTTTAAGGGAACATCAGTGGTCACCATACTTTGCGGCGTAAATGTATATCAAAAGTTTCTAGCAGTAATTACATATTTCACATTTTCAACATGTCAAGATACAAGGTGAAAAAACATGGCCAATGGTACGGGTAAACAGTTTAAGACCTGATTACAGAAAATTATGGACAAAGCCTTTTGCGGCCTGATAATTTGAATATTTTTCTTCACAAACAATTAGGCTGACATCTATTCATAAGTCAACATAATCTAATCTCCAAGTTCCCAGAATGGGGGAAAAGAGTGAGCAGCGCTTGCCAATGAAAATATAAAGGCCGCGAGTTATCTCCCTGGGTGTGCTCACATCAAAGGGAAGGCCGGTCCAATGGCTCTCGAAGAAACACTCCCTGTGGTTAACAAGCACTGGGGTGGGGTCGCAACCCCCAGGCCACTAATGTCATTTCTTATTATAAATATCCGGTCAGAGTGGAACCTCTGGCAGCAACGCATGTAGCTAGTCGGCAACATCTTACACACGCAGAGGTCATGCGGGTTGCGTTCAAGTCAACAGCGTGCGGAGGGTGGAGACACGGCACAGACCACGCGGCGTGTTGGCAGAGGAGGATGCCAGGCCCGGCATTCCACGGCCTGCTCTTGGGAGTCTCGGAACGTCGCCATGCATTACTTCACAGGTCCACGAAACGTTTACGATCAACACAACGCCTCGCGCACGTGTCCAGGACGCAGTGCGTCTTAAAATATCAGGTCAGCCTCCGGGTCCCAGCGATCTTGACCAGGGTGAGCGACGAGAAGATGGATGGACGTGGTCAGGCCATGCCTGAGACAAAAGTTCTAGATAGCTCAGAAACATCTGTGTCACGCATGCTGATTAAATTCAGATGGCGTCGTTCTAGCTCTTTTCGCAAACATATGTTGCATGTCAAAACGGACTAGTTACACATCCGCAAGTTTAAACAAGAAATTAGTGACGTGCAGGAATATCTTTTCAGCGAGACCACTTTCCTGTGCCACCACCTTCCTTTGTAATCTGCCAGTCTAAATCCTTAGCCATCTTAAAAACAGAAACACACACACACACACACACACACACACACACACACACACACACACACACACACACACCGTTTTTGATCCAAGGAGAGCTCAAAAGTTGGCAGCACACACCTTCAGAAAGAGTTGTGGTGTTTCTGTGGTTTCCAGGGCAACAGCGTTTCTGGCTCTGAGGTGTTTATCCCTTTTTTAATATAGATAAGTGTTGAAGGGGGCTGTGGAGGACTTTTGAACCAGCATTGTCGACAAACAAAGAGTCCATAAAACACTGACCGACGTCTGCTCAGCTCTACGTAAACAACGTCAGGAATCCGGCTCGAGCAACTGCCATTGTTCCATTAGGAAACAAACAAATGGATCATCACCAAGACACTGACAGATACTAGGCATCAACAGAGCATGTTTTAGCCACCATTTTACACTAAACTTCCAGGGTTGTCGCTACGTCTCAGGGAAGAAGCATTCGCTTGAGCATCACAGACAAAAGACAACTTTGGTTTGCAAGGTTTTTGTCAAAAGTCTTCAATAGTTACACAAGAAGCTAAATGAACAACTTGTCCAATGAATGGGTTTGCTCGTCTTGCGGGTCCAATAATAAGGAACAGGAAGTAAACCGCATCCTCTCAAACATACCTGCCCAACCCTGACTGGCGTTACAGTCATAAGGTCCATAGACAAGAATACAGAGGCACAAAATGACGTCCCCTCAGGAACGCCATGCAACAGAGAGTAACAAGGGCAGGAGTGTAAATGCAGATAGAAGGATAATTATTCTGTGCAGATTGTTGTATAATTCCAGCATGTTGCTTTGTGGCTGTTCCAAGGTATCTTGCATACATTCCAACGTTCCAGTAAGTAGGGCCATGAACTGGGGAGACGTGTTGCAGACCACTTTATGTAGCAACTTAAGCTAAATGTCAAGATACTAAGCATTCAATACACGATTACAAAAAGAACCATAACATAAAGACTGCAGTTTAGTGTCCAGTTACATTACAAGACTGGTTAGCTGCAGACAGTAATTCCACAAGTCTGCCTAACTCGTACAAAAGTCAGAGAAGGTATCCAGTTCCTTACAATCAGCTGGTAACTAGAGACAAACTCGGAAGTGTACAGGAACGATCACGTTGAGAAGCACGAAGACTCGGCAGGATAAGGAATCCTGGAAACAGTACGAAACACATCGTGAAATGGAGATTCTGAAAAGCACTGGTCAAGCTGACCCAACATCTTCTTCCAAGATGCAAGAGATTAGAGTAATTACAGCCCTGTAACTTGCAATGCTCTGCAAAACATGTGGGAACATTTAATGCTGCATTTTTAAACCTCAATAAGAGTCCTTTTAAATCTTCTTTTTGGCATAACTACTGATTCACTTTCGCCTGACACTGATGGATAAATTATTCCTAGACATTTTGCCAGGGAAAATATCTAAAGAAATTTAACCTATGCCCCTTCCAGAGAAAAATGTGACACAACCAATGTGACCGGGATAAGCCATAGAGCAGCAAAGTACGTATAGTTTGTCGTCCACATTCTTCGCTTTGAGGCCAGTGACAGGAGAAGCATATGGTTTAACTAAAAACACTCAAAGAACCCACTGCTGCTGTTGGAAGGGTAACAAAACCATTTACCACTTGTCAGGACTCCACAATCAGCATGCAAAGACTTAATATGGAATTGTTGATACTCGTGCAAGATCACCCATCTAGGGAGAAGAGCCTTGTCAAAAGATTTTTTTTTTTTTTTTACCGATGCAGATATGGGCACAAAGTAATCTTTCTAATACTCCGCCCAAGCCGAATAACGACCCCACAGAGCTGGGAAGTTCTCAGATGGGCTACAAGGGCATCTGGAGGTCTTCAGGAATATTAGTGGCTTGGTAGTGCAACGTCACAGAGCTCGGATCCCTCCATAAATTACCCATGACATTTTTCCACCAAAAAAAAAAAAAAAAAAAAAAAAAAAAAAAAAAAAAAAAAAAAAACTGCTTACTTTGAGGAGACGGCTCATGACTGACTTGGATGAACATAAACCTAATGTTGGTCTAGGTCACCTAGACCATCTTTGAACGTACTCAGTTTATAGAAGTGAACGAATGTGCCAGGCTGACTTGTCCAAGAACTAGCACCACAGCTAACTGCTAACCCATTTGAGAGAAAATTCACATTTGTTCATCTTTTGGGGGGGGGGGGGAGAACAGTCATCACTGCTTCTGTTCCAGATC
Source organism: Gymnarchus niloticus (assembly GCA_009936485.2). NCBI lineage: Eukaryota > Metazoa > Chordata > Actinopteri > Osteoglossiformes > Gymnarchidae > Gymnarchus > Gymnarchus niloticus. The sequence continues at coordinate 284,279 of JAACJT020000095.1, read as the reverse complement.
ACACACCTGGTAGACGACTCCAGTTTTGGCCAACATTCACCAAACTGCTCATAACTTTCCCACAAGAGCTTAGTCACTGGGGACCAGCACCGATCACAAGCTCATATAGGCAAACCATTAGCATGCAAGAGCCCACCAATGTATTCGTAGAATGGATCAGTCAGTGTACGGCCAGAGCCCCCCTGATGTCTTGAGTGAGTTACACCCAGACTCGCATTTTGGATCAGAACCAGCCACTACCTACCAGCGGCCGTTCGGGTACACGGTGACTGAACAGAAATTCCAGGTGTAGACTGAAGATTAAACACGCAACATCAGACTAACAAAGACAAGTGTGGGCTGAGGTGCACGCAGCCACGTTGGCATAAATGGATGCCCTTTCCAATATTTCACCAGAACCATTTCCAAGGCCAGATGGGCTTCACCTCACTTTGGGCAGAGGAGGCCAGCATTCCAGATTTGTGAGGTTGTATAAATGTTCCATCAGCCATTCTTTTAACTCGGTATAAACACTTCACTGAACACAGCTTAGGTGGAGAGCGGCTGCCAAACTGTCCTTTCAGAGAAGGGGAACTGCTCGATCTCAGCAGATGCTACAGTAAACAGAGAAAGAGAGGCCACATCACGTTTCATTTTTAACATCGTTCCTGAACTAAAGGGCACAAATAGCTCAGGCACGTGATATTGCAGTAGAGCTGATATTTAGACGGCATTAAAGGGAAAAGGTTCAAATTAATGCAAACAAAACATGTGGCAGATAGGAGTCGATGGGTCTGGGTACGCCCTCCAGGTTTCCTTCGTGTTCCCCAAGGGAAACGTCGTACATCTGTTGTAGGCTGAAGCAGCAAAACTGCAAATCACAGGCCTCTGAGACAACCCCCACCCCACCGCATGCTGAAGAAAAAAAGAGATTGCAAAGCTGAATACGATTTCAATGATTTGGCAAAAGCATAAAAGTAGGTGTGACACGACTTCATAAAAACAAACGGATTCCAAATTTAGCTGTAGGCCACACGCTTCATTTGCATTTTGTGAATTTGAGAAAGCAATCAGGACTCATTCACGCCAAAAGCAACAGATTAAACTTATACACATTATTAAATATTGCATTAGTATATCTGTAAAATTTATACCAAGTATGTCTTTCAGCGTTGCTTAAAAATTAAAAAAAATGCACACATTTTGGCAGCAAACCAAAAGGAATATTTTTAAGCAAAAGTAGCACGGTTGAGTCTGTTCATGGTAGTTTTCTTCATTCTACTTAACCTTGTGTGGAAATTTCATCATGGGGTGAGAGAAAAAAAAAAAAAAAAAAAAAAGCAGGTGTGAATCTACAAGTCCCTACAAGTTCATTCTTCATTGATGCATTAAGCACATCAGATCACAGAGATGTCAAAATTTATACGGCCAAAATTACCATTCAACAAATTGTTCGACATTTCCGCCCTTTGGAAAGAAAGGAAAGGGGAAAAAAAAAAAAAAAAAAGTGGGGAGGGGGAGACGAGCCCTTAAAACGAATGGGGTTGTTTGTGTCGTAGTCAGGAAGCGGAGGAGCCATTTGTCTCAGACAGACAGCATTGACAAAGCCCTGAGGGGGACTCCTGCTCTTTAGGGCCCTTGAAAGACAACAGCATCGCTGTACAGCTGTGAGAGACACCACCAAAGTGCTTAAAGGGGCCAGTTTGACCGCACAGATACCACCAGCTATTAAACCAGCAACTCTGCCTGCTCCAAGGCAGCGTGTCGCAGACCCTCATCTGCCATGCAAGGCAACGATTAAATAAAGGTCTCTGAGTCTGCAACTTGGAGAGAGTAAAGCACACACACACACACACACACACACACACACACACACACACACACACGCACGCACACACGCACGCACACACGCACGCGCACGCACGCACGCGCACGCACGCACGCACGCGCACGCACAGCCACTTTAACACACGTATACACAGGGATACAAGTGCTTGCATTTCCATTTTGTACATTGCGATATTTAGACCATCTTCTGCTATTGTCATTAGGTTTTAAACTTTAAAAAAAGTGGTTACAAGCAGGTATTGTGTGCCTCATATAAAATTGATAGACTTTTTAAATTGAAAATCAAGTACAAGAAAGCAACAGCAAAACCATGTTTATTACAAAACCAACTATTAATGACATCAAATAAAAGGATGGAACTTTAGCATGCAGGCCAAACAGGTTTAAGACAGTCGGGTCCCTGGTGACAACGCTGAGGCCAATTGCCATGTAACGAGACCTAAACTTGCTCTCGTTTTTGAAGTGAAAGCAGTTAAAGCAGGCATTTAGAATGGTTACAGCCCACAGCTAAAAGCCAAGAGGACTGCAGCATTCTGACCAAATTTAAAGAGAAACCGATGACCATCTGCCCTCCAGAGACAACAACAATAAAGACCCTGCGAAAGTGACATACGCCGGATAACCGGGCCCACAAGCAGCCTGCTCTGTGACAATGATCTCAGCTGTGACGTCAAAGCTTTTGCAAAATGTCAAACAGCCTTCAGGAGGTCCAAAACCTAATAAGAGTGAACGCCAGACAGTTTCATGGGGTTTGAGAAGACCGACCGAGAGATAAAGTCCAGTTCCAAACTCGCAGTCTGTTTATCTAAACCATGACTGTAGATAAAACATCAACTCTATAGCTGAAGTGTACGACGCATCGCATTCAGAGCCATCTCCAGATCAGGGTTCAGGCAGAGAGAAAAATCAGCACGCCTCTGTGATTCAGGGTACAGCGTGTCGCATTTCCACAAGCGGACAAAGGATCTAATCGGCATATTGGCAGGAAGGCCGACCACACGGTTTCAAGGGACAGCCGTTTACTTGGATTCGTTTGGCACGTGGTGCAAACAGAGCACAAATCAAACCTTGACATGATACCCAACATTACCTTTAGCCTCAGAATGAAGTGTCAGACCCGTTTACCATTTTTAGATCAATAAATGAAGAGCAGTTAATCTGAACACCGATTAAAAAGGGATTAAAACACTTGTACGGAGTCTCATATGGAATGAAACAATACGTGGTGTGACATGGCTAGCTGTAACCCCGAACCAAAAAGGTTCAAACATAATTCCACTGAAATTCTGTACACAGATGTGAACGAATTCTCCAGTAAGACAAGAGTCTCGTGGAAATAAAAACGAGCAAACTAAACAGGTGAAAATAACCAGACAAATCCATCTATGCCAAGATCAAACGCTGTCAAGTCATGGTTTATGGTTTGTTTACAGAAAAACAAGACTTTTTGGAAATGTATGGATAACACATACCTTGGGAACTGTCAGTCAAAGTTAAATTCCAAGTAGAACCAGAACATATCTTTGGTTGATGTGGTTCTATTAAAAAAAAAAAAAAAAAAAAAAAAAAAACTTATGCAAATACATCGGGGGGGGGGGGGGGGGGATGAAAAGAGAAAGGAGGAAGGGGAAAGAAGAGGAGGGGGGGAGGGAATGTGAGGGTGGGAGAAAGTGGGGGGAAGGGGGGGGGTTAAACCTTTAGATCCTGCCAAACATCTTAAAACATCTTGCTTTGGAAAGTTCCAATCATTTCAGTAACAGGACAGCACTACACAGAACCTAAATTGAATCCAGGAAGCAAGTATTAAAATTGAGAAATTCAAATAATTTTCGATGACTGGACAGTTCAAGTCTTTTTTTTTTTTTTTGTAAAATTAAACATTGAAACCACATTTAGTCTCTGCTATTAATGATATAATTTAAAATCATTGATGAAAATCATGGAGCTATACTCATAAGACCACGACTTAAGCTCGAGTGGAAGCTTCTAGAAGGGCTACACCAGAGTCAGCAAGCCTACAAAGTGCACTATTGTCAACTTCAGGCAAGTTCATAGATCACTTAGGGTCCTTGTCAACTGTGGGTCACCGCTAACGGAAACGAGACTAAACAGAGCTTCGGTACCCATGGGGATCGCTCCACAGTTCATACACGTCAAGTGACTCGACTTGGAGCTTGGCCACGCGAAAGCATAGGAAACGAGGCGTACTTAAACCGAGCAAGCGCCAACAAAATAAAATATGGAACAGCACACGCAGAACTGGAGCGGTCTGTCACTTCTTCTGAAACTAGTAGCTGGAAGACCTCGCCTTTGACAAACGCTGGTCAGTTAATTCTCCTGCTAATACTCCCCATCTGGACACGGTAGAGCTTTCCTTGAGCGTTTTGGCAGATGGACGAGAGACGAGGCAGTCAGACGTTGCGCCACAGTTGTCTTGGATTCCATTCCGAAGCATAACCCCTAACCCAAGTTCTACAGAAGGTCTCCACAGAGGTTGCATCTTGTGCATCGGGAATTCTCTCCCATCCCACCACGGAGTGGGTTCGGGGGGGGGTCTTTTGGCTAGATGTCTTCAAGCTCCCCAAGTCTGACAGCACACACATTTCAGAGTTCTTGCATTCCTGTGGTGTTGGCACCCTCATGATTAAGAAGTGGTCCAACTGCAAATTCCAAAACGTTTACTATAAGCTCATCTCTTCTTCTGCAGTAAGTCCCCCTTAGATGATCCATAACTCAATTAAAATTTACACCTTGGGGCACCAGATTTACACCGCACCACACTTTGAAGTGTCTGGTCTTTTCGACGAGCTGGGCTGCTTTCCTAGAAAAAAATTAAAGGCATCTTCAGAAAAAGTAAAAGATCAAAGGCGGCACATCTTGTCTCCAAATATACTTTAACCGTGAGCATCTGATTCTTCTGACATGATGGGAATGTTTCCTAGTTAAAGGATCCAGACATGCTCGTCCTCACAGAATAGAAACCTGTACGGTTGGTATGGTACCATAATCAATGTCAGAATCAAAGTCATCCGACAAATGTCTGAACCAGTAAGCTTGACTACAAACCACACAGTTCCATGAATTCTTTCAAAGTAGAAGTTATACAGAGAGAAGAAGGTGTAACTACCTTCCATAAAGGAAGAGTAATATTCACCATTTTATCTCCCAAAACTGAACTAAATGGAAATGGGTCCAATTATTCAACGCTGGAAATATCTCTTAAAAGCCAAACTTCCTCTCTCCAGGTCTTGCAGATCAAGTCCTTTGAAGCACAAGAAATAGAATTCCAGCGCTCAGCACAGCAGGAACCGGTAAGGAACCAGGCTGGCAAGACCATTATAGAACCTCTACAACTTAAAGCACTGGTCTTTCTGGAATAGCCACATGTCACACACTAATAAATATAAATATACCAGCAGCTCAGTTCCTACACTGGTTCATAAGCTCAGATGACACCGTGTTTAATCAAAAAACAAGAACTGTCAGTTGTTAGCTGAGGCTATTCAAAACGCCCCCTAAGGGATAAAACAAAATCTTGAAATAAGTACTTCAACTCCGCAAAGTTCAGAGGAACACAGCACTTAAATTGCATTCTACTGACCAAAGTCAGAATGCCCTGTTACACAAGGAAGCCTGCAGTCTTACTCGGATCTGCTATCTCCATTATTACAGTAGCGATGGAGAATTACAGTGCTTAAATTGCCCTTAGCGTGTACCGGTGTGTACCCCAGGTTGAACCGGCATCCCGTCCACGGTTCACTGCAACCATCCATGGGATAAGCAATTGCAGCAAAGCGACTGCTGGGATGTTTGGGGGGGGGCGCGGGGAATGGTGTACGGCCCCGTGATCCAGTGAAGCGTGGTTCAACAATGCTGTTAGAGTAGCTGCAGTGGAGATACTGAGAGCAGCTCAGGAACACGTGAAGAAACTCCGTGCTTACAGAATGGCCAGATCCAGTGTGCCGTAACTGCTGGCCTGTCCTCAGAGTTCCCCTGATGGCCACGCCACAAGACATCCATGGAAAATCGAGTTCTCTTCCTTGTGTGTGTCTGTTTCTGGTTCATATTATGATAAAAACACATGTTAAATTCACATTTCGTTTGAATGTCTGTTCACATTATCGTTCATTCGCAGTACTGACAGCCAACAAAGATTTTTATAATAATTTTCCATTATATGTAAATTATGTGTCTAATCTTAAGATGCATTACGTGTGCAGTTCTTTTATTTTAAAAAAAAAAAAAAAAATATATATATATATATATCCTACAAAGGGGGGGGAAGCTTTAGAGGAAATCTAAATGACGTGTTAGAGTTAACTACACCTAACTTTTCCATCGCACAACCAGTAATTGTAGCCACACCTCTTTTTACACTCCACCCACATTCCCTCTTAAAGGTGGGAAAACTTTGCTTGTCTCCCCTCAGTACTGTGGACAAGTTTGGATCATTTTCACAGTCGCACGAATGCATGTGGGCACAGAAACCTCTCCTCCCCTTGACACTACAGATGCGTTTGTGTCATCTGGCCCAAAAAACGTTGCACACGTGCGGTTGTTCTCTGCCCCTTCTTGATGGGAACCGTCTCCGAGGGTGGGAGAGACATCAAAAAGTGTGTGTGTGTGTGTGTGTGTGTGTGTGTGTGTGTGTGTGGGGGGGGGGGGGGGGGGGGGGGGGGGGGGGGGGGGG